>CAIGRO010003247.1:0-14941 GCA_903798355.1 Fraxinus baroniana
TGTATGATGGTGACCCTAATGCACAAGTCCAAACTCTTTTACGTAGCCCTACTCCGTGAAAGTAAACAAACAATTTAATTTAATCATAACTATTTTAGAATAAATTCACATAGTCCGACCACTAACTACTCAAACCCAATTATTGTCCACTTTTGACCTACTAGTTTATTCAGAATCTTGCCACTGCAACTAAAAGAGCGAATCACTTCCCATGTCAAAAAAACGAAGAAGGAAAAACCAGCCAATTCACCAAAAGAAATTAAATAGTTCGATTCCGATTTAATCATTTTTAACTCTTGATGTGGATGCCTAATCATTGCTCGTTAACTATGAGATATCCGTAGAAAAAATAATTACGTTTGGAGTACAATATGTATGATAACTTTATTCACGGAATGTCGCATAACATTATATTATTGAACAATTTAAATAAAAAGTTATTTTTTCTCAAAATACCACATTGTTATCCATGATTATAGAAAGGATAATACTATTTGTACATAGCACTGTCTATAAAGTTTGCAAGCACCCCTCCAATAGGGAACTACCAGGTGGCCATTGTGTGAAGCTCATGCTAGGTAGAAATAGCAAAATCCAGAAAAAATGGGGATATGCTCTGCTTTTTATTATTTATTTTATTTAGGATAAGTTAGCAGGTTGAGTGCACCTCCTTTTTACACGTCATCAAATCAACTGCTCAACAAAATCAAACCCAACATTTTATCAGCCAATTAGACGTGTGCGCGTGTGGTCTTTTTATGGTGAACGTGTCACTGTCAACTTCGTAGACAAAAATTTAACAGTGACCCGTCAATAAAAGTTAAAACAGGATGATGCGCTCTACCTTTCTTTTACTCTTTAAACGAGAAAATTTTACTTTTTGCTGCTTTTTTATCAAATTTCATTTTCAACCTTACTATTTCATAGAATAATTGAGCGTAAATCAATTTATTTTTTGATTTTTTAACCATACATTCTTCAAAAATTACTATCTCAAAACACAATTTATTGAAAATAATGGGGCTCAAAACATTGCAAAAGTAGTTTGTGGATTGAGGGTTAAAAATATAACTCGAAAAAAAAAAAACATCATTTTGCACGTTTTCAACTACAAAAACAAATGAGAAATAACGACAAAACAATTCTGGTACATCATTGTCATTCAAATCACAGGCTTGTCACAATTCAAATAGTAACACTGATTTTTCTAGACACTACAGAAGTTGCAATACAAACAAATCTAATCTAGAGTCTGAAACTTTACAAACCTTCACAATTACAGCCCCACATTCAATAAATTTTACTGAATCGAAATACAGAAACAGAGAGACGACAAAGCCACAGGGAGACCATTCAAACAAACTAATAGGCTTTAAGATTCACAACGAAAACTGAAAACATAACAAGTAGACGTTAATCATTTTCTAACCTTCGCTGCACTTCATTTAGCGGTGAATTGCCCCCAATAGAGAGAGAAGAAACGTCCTGTAATGGCTTGATGTTTCTGAATGAATTGCATCGTTTAGAGATTTTCCGCGTTTCTTTTCATACTCTGCTTTTATGTACTGCATATCAATCTCTGCTCGGGTCACTACTATTCTAGTAAGTTTTGAATCATCTGTTCCTATGCCCTTCATTGCCCTGTGTAATTCCTGGGTGTAATTATAGAGAATAGTGGTCGTGTTAAGGGTTAGTGATACAAAAATTAGCACTTCAAAGCAAATTTCGAACTATTTATTATCATGTATCACAGCCAAATAAGTCATCCACTAGATAGATGCATTCAACTGAGAAAACGAAAACTGAAAGGAGCATTACGAATACACAAGCTTGAAACTATGGGAAATAAAATCCATTCCTTTTGAGACTGTTCTGGATAAATGTATTATTTACCTTAGCAAAGTACTTCCCAGGGTTTTCAGCACACCTTAAAATGGTTAAAAGGGCAAACTCAAAGAGTCCTGAGGTTTCACTTTTTACTGCCTGCAACATGATGAATTATTTAGTCAACAGACATGGGACAGATTAAGCAAATAATGGGGAAAAATAAAATAGGATACCTTTTCCAGCGAGTTTCCGTACATGCTATGATAAGCAGAAGAAATAGCAGTTAACTGTGACCTGCTTCTCTCAGAAAAAATACGTATGAAAATCTTCTCATCAGTCCCTAGCTTCTTTTCCCCAGCTTTAAAAAGAGATTTAGCATCAGCCTCAGCCATTACCCTGTCAACTTGTGGACCTTCATAGCGCATTGTACTAACGCAAGCAAGCAACAACTACAAAATAGAAAAGAAATAGAGAAAGTGATGAATGATATGAACTGGAGATGCTAAATCTATTTGAATCCCAGTCTTAAAGCATTAAATTAGATTATTTATATATATATAAAAAGGTTAATTTGAAAGTTTCTTGCATATGCAGCATGGATGATAAAAAGTTTGGTTTTTCATGTTTAATTCTTAGCTTGTGCAGTAGAAGTTTTCTTTAGTTTGTCATGTCAAGGGTTCTTCGGCAATTCTATAACATTCTCATCAAAGGTTTAACCAGATTATTAGGTATTAACAGAAGGCAAATCACGTTTTTGAGTTGTCCTTCCTCATCTATGACTAGTTTTAGACATAAAGGCCTAGGTTTCTCAAGAGGGCTCTCTATTGTTTTTCAAATTAGGATTCGTCTTTAAGAGTCTATATAAGGTCTTCTACCTTTAGTTAGATTTGAAGAATAATATTCCAGTAGCAAATTAGCTTCTTGAAGTTACGTTTTCCATCTTGAAGAATAATATTCCAGTATCAAACTAACAAATACATTTTTCCCTCCTAAAGTGAGTAAAATCATTTTAATGTTTGCACAAACTGGAATCAATTTAAATCATTTATCAGAAAAAAATACGCATACAACTTTGAAGTAGTTGACCCTATTAGATAAGGAACAAATGTGAGCATGCATAGAATTTCTTTCAGATGAATGTAAACATCTCCAACCAAATAGGGGAAATTAAAATTCTTAACCACAAAGGAAAATAGATGTTAAAAGACACAGCTCCTTTTGTTCTACCAGTTTCACGTCTTCAGACTCTCAACAAAGTAATCAACATGTCATGCAAGTCAAATATAATGTCACAAACTTGTTTTATGGTGATGCACATAAAGAATCCAATCACTAACAATGCAGTTTTAAATTACTTAGCAAAAACAGAGAAATCTTCTGAAAAAAAACTGAAAAAGATTGACATGTTTGTACCACATCAAAACTTGTTTACTTTCGAGTGTGAGAGAGAGAACCTTTTGGTGATCACCAGATGCTTGATTTTCAATATCATGCTCCAGATAAGCATGAAACCGTGCATAGTAAATTTGTTTAAAGTGTTGTATCTGGGATGGAGTCCGTGAACATATTACTTCAGTAGCAGCTTTAAGATCAATTATGTCCCCACTCAAAGCGCTCCTGACTATAGTAGCATCCCTTGTTGCTGGATCAGGCATCCAAAGCAAGACAGCCCTCTGAAAGTGAAATCATTTAAGGTAACATTTATACAACAGAATATTGTATACACAAGTGAAAGTAGATTTCTTCAACTGAAATATGTCAGAAAAGATTATCATATATTCTGTTTATGATCAGTGTGTCAATCCAGCCAAGAAAAGATTGAAGATTACAAATAGAAAGAGACAAATATTTGATGATTTTCAAGTTACAATAAATAATCATTGCTATACTTTTTAGTACCTTGACATCACCACTAAGTTCTGAAGCTAAGCGTTTGCTAAGTTCTTCAGAATACATAGCTCTATACTCTTGTTCAATGAGAGCGCGCTGTGTTGCATCTCGATGGGAAAGGATATGAACCACTGTTGCAGTATCACATCCAAAACCTGAAAACAAGAGTTCAGAGGCCCGCAGCAATCAAATGCAGGTTAGGATTATCAATTTAAATCTTAGACAATCCTTGTAGAATAACCATTCAAATAAAGTAATTTAAGTGATGCAAACTTCTTGAGGGCATTCACATATAAAAAGAAAAAATAGTTCCAAAACTTGATGGGCAAGGATAAAAAAAAAACCTAGGAAATATAATTCAAACGCTTTCACTCAAATCCACTCTCAATTTATAAATTTGATCAAATGGCAATAACCATCAAATAAAAATTTATGCCCCGTGTCAAAAGGAAAAAAAAAAAAAGAACCATAAATATAATTTCAATTTTTCATTACTATTTGGGAAAGAAGTTTCATGGGTTCAACTACACAGATCAGTGTCTGAAGCTGTCCAGAGCCTAAGCCATTAAGAAGTTGCCATCAAAACCATCTCAGAGTTTTGACCAGATAAAATGTGGGATTCTTGGAAAATGGAGGTCACACCAAACCATAAATATAAATATTTTTAAAACTATTCAAAAAAAAAAAAATTCGTTAACATAACATGTTGAGTTCCATGGATGTTCCATCATTAAATAAAAGTAAATTCAAGTCAAAAAAACATTAAAAAAAAAAGATCTAAGACTGTTTAAACTCCCCCATGGCCAAATCTTCCACTCTTCATTTCTTGAACAAACAAAGCCTAGAATACACTTCTTTTAATTCTCAGAAAAGATTCATAACGGTTTATGCATAAAAACACACTCACACACAAGGTGTTCAGTTCAAATTAACAGAACAAAACCCCCAAATCGCGAAATTGAGAAATAATATTAAAAACACACAATTACGTCTCCAATATCACAAAAACGCTAGCAATTTCGTTTCAAAAAAAAAGAAGAAGAACCATAGGTATTGGAAGAATACCCTTAAAAGCTTTGTAAAGTTGCACGGCATCATCACGAGGCGATGTTAACACTGGCGGAATACTCAACGTTGCCATCTCTCTTACACCCACACCAAACAAAATTCAACGAAAACGAGTGATTCAAAAATAAAGATTCGTAGTTCACCGGTAAATTTTTCACCACGATTTCTTCGGAATCAAATTATCCATAAGGATATGGATTATGCTGGTATCTGTAGCATTTGACAGGTCTTGTCAAATTGAAAAAGCCCACCGATTCCCACTTGTATTATGTTTATACTGTGTTAACACTTCACCTGTCTATAAATTTTTAGCCCCGTTTGATGCACATTATTTTCAAAAAAAATGTATTTTTTTTGTTGATGTGATAGGGAATATGTGGAAAAAAAAAAGAAAAGTTATTGATGTGATGAAAAATATTATTTTATTAAAGAATGTGTGATTGAAAATAAGTAAAAGAATGAGATTGAAAAAAAGAATGTGGCCCAAACAAGGACTTAAAAACAAAAAGACGTCATCCTCGGCGTAGGAAAAAAGCCGTACAAGTAATATTATTGTTCAATTTTAAAATTATGCAAACTGCTAAGTGTATTATGTTTACACTGTGCAACACTTTACCTGTCTATAAATTTTTAAAAACAAAGAGACGTCGCTTCGTCGTCAACGCAGGAAAAAAGCTGTACAAGTAATATTATCGTTCAATTTTAAAATTATGCTAAGGACATGTTCGATAGAAATTAAAATCGAATTAAAATTAAAAACTTAATCGTTATTGTTGACTTTTATTAGACTTGTGGGATCCAATAACTGTTATATTTTCAATTTTAATTCCTATCGAATGGAGCTTAAGTGTATATTTTATGGTGTACAATTTGTTACGAGAATTTAAAAAATGTTGGACGAAAAATTATTCAATCATATTGTAATAAAATATAAAAAATGATATATAATGAGATGTAAATATTGCAATGATTGTCAATTTTATATAAATATTAAAAAGCCGCGTGGTGTTAGGTGCACCGAACTTCAATTTCAATAATAGAGCCGCGAAAAACGCGTAGTCCTACCACATGGCTTTAATTAATTCTAAATAAAACAATGAGTTCATTTGGATATAAAAAGGGGCCAAAGTTTCAAGCATATTAATAGTTATTATATTTTGAACGTTAAGCCCCTGTTTGTTCTGCAATTTCTTTGAACCATTTTACTCAAATTACTGGGCCTCATTATCACACAAAAAGGTCAAAAATATCGACTAGACTCACTATTCAACGGTCACAATTCTCATAGAAACTAGTTAAAAATATAGAACAAACAGGGGGCCAAGTTGTTGATTATTTTGATAAAAATTGTGGAACTTACGAAATATATGATTAAAATTAATTATTAATTTCAACTAAAATTTTAATTTAATTTTAGTTGAAACTTGAAACAAACAAGGGCTAATTCTTATTCGTCATTTGGTTCTGTTTTATTTTTAGAGTGTGTTTGGTACACATTAAAATTAGAGAATGCATTTTTTTGAAGTGATGTGTGTGGTTGAAAAAGAAGGAAAAGTTAATGATGTGATGGAAAATATTATTTTATTGAAGAATATGTGGTTGAAAATGAGTAGNAATTCAAATTCAACTATGAAAACTTCCACCTCATCATTATATTTAGAGTGTGTTTGGTGCACATTAAAATTAGAGAATGCATTTTTTTGAAGTGATGTGTGTGGTTGAAAAAGAAGGAAAAGTTAATGATGTGATGGAAAATATTATTTTATTGAAGAATATGTGGTTGAAAATGAGTAGAAGAATGAGAATGAAAAAAATAATGTGAGACAAACATGGCCTAAATTAAACATTCCAATCACATGGTTAGCAAAATGGTTATTTTGAACGTATGGTGACTAATTAATAATATGGTGACCGTTTGAGGATCAACTTTGAAATATAATTATCAAAAGTTTAGTCCTAAAAATAATGTTAAAAATAGATCATCGAAATATTTTAGGCCGATATTTAGCTCCGTTTGAGCCATGTTATTTTTTCATTCTCATTTTCAATCACACATTTTTCAATAAAATAATATTTTTCATTAAATTAATAACTTTTCTTTTATTTTCAACAACATATTCTCCATCACATCAACTAAAAAAATACATTCTTGAAGTAAAAATATGCACCAAACAGGGGCTATTGTTCTTTTATTGAGATGAGAGAGAAACGTTTGTCTTAGTGGATGTGATGAGTCTAGGTATATTTATTGAATGGGTAAATTTCACTAGAAGTTTGAATTTAAACAAAAATTAGATTTTAAATAAATTTGGATAAAAGTAGATAAAATTTATAATTGAAAAATTGATGAAAAAAATATGAATTATAACTAATTATTGATTTTGATTTAAATTTTTAGCTTAGGTGACCATTAGAAAAATTACAAATAACCAAATCAAAACTACGAATTTGTGTATCAATTATGTCAGTTTTTCTAATCCATGTGTGTGAAACAAGCCAGTGAAATATAAGGTTTTTTTTTTTTTCATAATGCATATTGTTTATGTTGGTACAAAAAAGTCAAAAGTATGAGATTTAAAAGCAGTTTTTGGATCTTATTTGACTTATTTTATAAAAGTATTTTTACTTGTTAGAAGAATTTTTAGAGGAAGTTGGTTCGAGCGGCCTTCTCCAAAAGTTCTTCTACTTGAAGTAAAAATCATGCCAATCTAGGTGTATTTCACAATTATAAGTACATAGAAGCTTAGCTTAAAGATTAAACCATATAAACATAAGCAAGCTTTGGATGAAAGCTCCTGCCACTCTCCTTGCATTTTCGTGGAAAGTGGAAACATTTCCCTGCTACTTTAATTGGTAGTGGTTGACTTGACTTGACGAGAAGAAGTCCTCGCTGCAATTTCTCTATATTAATCTTCACACTCTCAATCATCTCAACCCAAAAATGCCTTGTTACTTTCATCTCAAAGCCGTATTCGACATCCATTGCTTTGGCTCTGAGAATCTCTTTTCATGTAAGTCATTAACCCCGTTATTTATTTATTTATTTTTTATCGAGAAATTAATTGTAGAGTTAAAATTACTGTAATTGCAAATCATTTACTTCTGGGCTTGAACATCAAGCCATAAATATAATGTCTGATTTGACGGTGCATATTTATTTTTTAAATTTATTGTGCTTTTTTGGATTTTTTTTTTCTGATGCATATCTTGTTCATATTTGATATTTGGTGAGATATTTAAGTTTTTCTTTTCTTTCCTTTTCTCTTTAATTCACCCTAAGTAAATTATTTGGAACTTTGCTTCATTGTTAAACTAGAAGAGTGAAAATACGATAAATTATTTTCTATAATCTGTAAAATATGCCAATAAATTTGAAGGAACCTAAGATGGGTATACATACTTTTCTACTATGTTAATACGCTTGGACTAATGTGCACATATATGATTCATACATAGGCAAAACTAAAATAGGGTCTTTAATTTCAACCCATATTGTAGATTGGTTTGAGCTACACAGTTTTACTAGGCTCATGTACAATTCATGAGATTTTATTGAGAGTTTTCTATCTAAAGGGGGCTTGTTTCTTCATAAATTGATCCTTATATCATACATATCTACCATTTCAGCTATATTTGGATATCTTGTTATATAATTATATTTCCCTTTCTTCGAATATTAGAAGGAACGTATTTATATGTTTGTGTAGACTTTATTGTTTTTCTTTATTCGTTTAGCATATACAAGTCTTAATCTTTTTCTTGTTAACGTCGTTCAAATTAAGATGTTTTCTTTACTTACTATCGATTCATTCTTAAGAAAAATTCAGAATTTTTAATTTGAAATTTCTGCATTCAACTGAACTCTACCTTATTGATCCAGTAAACACAGTTAATGTCAAATTCTGTTCACTGAACTAGTTCTTCTCTTTTCGTTTGAAGTCAAATAATAGTTGTAATTTTAGATTCAGGTATTGAACTGTAGCTCGTGGCTCAATTTTCTGACTGACAGCTGAGAAATAAGCATATCTGGAAGAGATACAGGGTGTCAAATGGCTGATGCAATTGTAGAATTTCTCTTGGTGAACTTGAAGGAGCTTCTACTTTACCATGTAGATTTGATTTCTGGAGTGAAGGATCAAGTCGAGTCTCTTTCTAAGGAGCTTAGTTTGATGAAAGCGTTTCTCAAGGACTCCAGGGAAAAGCGTAATGAATCAGAACGTGTTAGGGAATTGGTTAGACAAATCACCGTGGTTGCTTATGAGGCTGAGGATATCATTGACACATTTGTTGTCAGCGAATCATCTAAAAAGGGGAGAGGAGTGAAAAAAATGATCCCTGTATTTGGTAACAAAAATCTCCTTAATGTTGCGAAAGAAATTGAATCCATAAAGACAAAAGTGAAGGAGATTTATGATAACAAGTTGTTTGGAATTGAAAGTGTACAAAATGGAGAGCCTCCACGTAAAAGTGCGAGACAGAAAAGAGAGCCTCTTGTGGAGGAAGAAAATGTTGTGGGCTTTGATGAGGAGGCTAGAACCATTATTGATCGCCTCACTAAAGGGCCAGAGCAGCTGGAAGTTGTCTCAGTTGTTGGCATGGGTGGTCTTGGTAAAACGACTTTGGCCAGAAAAATTTATTCTGATCCCGGTATTGAATATCACTTCTATCTCCGTGCATGGACATATGTTTCTCAAGAATACAGTAGAAGGGAAGTGTTTCTTGGCATTTTAGAGTCTTTAAATCTCACTTCCGACCAAATGTACAAAATGAATGATGAAAAGTTGGCTGAGGAACTATGTGGACATTTGAGGACCAACAAGTATCTCATTGTCATTGATGATGTGTGGACAACAGAAGCTTGGAATGATCTTAGAAGAGCCTTCCCAAACACTAACCTAGGGAGTAGGATATTGCTAACAAGCCGAAGCACGGAAGTTGCTAAGCTTGCTGACCCTGATAGTCATCCTCATCATTTGCGTTTTCTAACTGATGAAGAAAGTTGGGAGTTACTCTGTAGAAAGGTTTTCCGTAGAGGCAGCTGCCCTTCAGAGCTAGAGGACCTTGGGAAAAGAATTGCAACAAAATGTTATGGGCTTCCTCTTGCAATTGTGGTTGTCTCTGGGCTTCTTATAAAGAGAGATAAAAATCGTGATTGGTGGAAGAGAGTTGCGGACAGTGTTAGTTCATATGTTGCTAGAGACCCAAAGCAATGCATGGATGTGCTGGCACTAAGTTACAGACATTTACCAGACCACTTGAAAATTTGCTTTCTCTATTTTGGAGTTTTTCCTGAAGACTATGAGATCCCTGTTTGGAAATTACTCAGATTATGGGTTGCAGAGGGATTTATACAAGAAATAAGACCTGAATATTTAGAGGATACCGCAGAAGATTATTTGGAGGATCTTGTTGATAGAAATTTAGTCTTAGTGGGGAAGAGGAGGGCTAATGGTCGAATTAAAACTTGTCGCATTCATGATATGCTGCGTGATTTGTGCGTGAGAGAAGGCCAGGATGACAAGTTCTTGCAGGTGATAAAATCCTCTGAACAAAATCCTTTTTCATCCACCCCATTCCAGAATCACTGTCGTCGGCTTTGTATCCATTCAAAGATTTTGGAATTCATTTCTTCAAAGCCTTCAGATCCACATGTCCGCTCTTTCTTGTGTTTTGCTACAGAGGAAAGGGAGTTACCTCGGAAAGATACGTCATCCATATATGAGGCCTTTAGGTTACTTAGAGTCTTGGATCTTAGATCCATCTGCTTTCCACTCTTCCCCAAAGAGATAGATCACCTGGTTCATTTGAGGTTTATAGTCCTGTTTGGTCAATTTAAAAAAATCCCGTCACAAATTTCTTCCCTTTGGAATCTGCAAACACTCATTGTTAGAACAACAAATCGTGAACTTGACATTCAAGCAGATATTTGGAAAATGAAACAATTTAGGCATCTTTATGTAACTGGCTTAAGTCGCTTAAATGGGCCTCTTGCCCAAACTCGAAAGGACAACGAAGATCCTTTTGTGCGAAGAAACATTCAAACCATTTCTACTATCTTGCCTGATAGCTGCACGGAGAATGTATTAGCTAGAACTCCCGGTCTTAAGAAGCTTGGAATTCGCGGGAGGTTAGCTAAACTTATGGAGCAAAAGGGAGGATCGAGTTTGTTTGATAATCTTTCCAAATTGGACAACCTTGAGACGTTGAAGCTGCTAAATGATACATACCCCGATCCTCCTGCCCAATGTATAGTTCCAGGTCTTCCACAACATTACAAGTTTCCACCAAACTTGAGGAAATTAACTTTATCCGATACCTTGCTGGACTGGGGGCATATGTCGACACTGGGAGTTCTGCCAAACCTTGAAGTGCTGAAACTAAAAGATAATGCTTTCGAGGGAAGTCACTGGGAGCCACTAGATGGGGGCTTTCGGCTGCTGAAGGTGCTGCAGATCGGGAGGACTAATTTGGTTCGTTGGAATGCATTAGGTCATCATTTCCCTAGACTTCAATCTGTGGTTCTTAAGCATTGTACAAGTCTTGAGGCAATTCCTTCTGGTCTAGGGGAAGTGTCTGTGCTCCGTAACATGGAACTATATTGGCCCACTAAAACTGCTGCTGATTCTGCCAGAGGAATTCATAAGCTACAATTGCAGTCAAAGCAGCAACAAGGGAACAATTTGTTTAAGCTTGTCATTTATCCGCCAGATATATAGCTGCGCGCCACAACATAACTGCTAGTGCTTCCATTACAGGTAAGAAAACGTACTCTTTTTCTTATTTTGTTTTCGAAGTTTGTCTACTCTCTTGTTTCTGAAAACTCCTGGGACAAATTCCTTGTACATTTTCTTTTCTATTAGTGGTGTTTATATTTTTGAAAACCTTCACTGGTCAAGTAATAATAGTGGGAGATCTGGAATGAGTTAGAAATGACAGAAGTTTCTTCGGATAATTCACAAATTATTGTTTTAGATGGATATGTCGAACTTTTCCGTGTGCTGCCACATAATGTTGATATCTTAGATTTGCTTAGAACATCATTTACTAATTTGTCATTTATGCTATGGAACTGAATTGAGTTGGTTTGAACAATAATGTTTTTTTTTTTAAATGGAACTGAATTACTGGTAATCCCACTGATTCAGCCAAGCACAAAGAAAGAGCTATTCTAACTTTTAATGCACAATATTTCAAGGGGAGAAGGAAATTAGGAAAACTTCTAATTTATGTGAAAGGTGTCACTTAGATTGATCGTATGATGCCATTGTGCATTTTACGACCATGATCTTTGTACGATCGGATATTATAAATAAAAAATGAAAAAAAAAATACATGAAAACCACTAGCAGAAAAGGTTCTTGAGAACTTAAATTTATTTTATTTGTTCTTGTTTGTGTTTTGCAGGCAGTACTCCTGAGGATTTGAGCGTGGCTGCGTACGTGGTGGCGACCTGTGAAGGACTGCGACTGCGAGGTTTTAATATGTTTATGTATTCTGAAAAAAAAAAAAAATAATGTCATTTCTTGTTTTTAATGTGTTGTGTGGAAAATTATTAGGGTGGAAACCAACAATTTTAGAATTTATTCTCTGCATCGTATTGTATGATATTTATGTGTATGAATAAAGGTTTTCCTACAAAATTTACCTCCGTTCAATTGACAGTGTGCATTTTTTGTTACTGTAGTTGTAAATAGTGTTTTGTTAAAGACTTTGAAGGAGCATTTTCGTCATGTAGTATAGTCCACATTGGTATAGAATGGAAATGTCAGAATGAACGGATCGATTTGATGCTGTCAAACTGAACAAGCACAGCCTAGAGTCCGTAACTTTTTCTTGTTCGGGCCCGAACCGAACCGCTAAATTTTCGCTTAAATACTCGCTGCTTAAAAAGCATGCATGTTCGGTCCGATTTGACTGACCTATAGTTAGTGAAATTTTAAATGCAAAGAAGGAAAAGGAAAAGTTAACATTATAATTTTAAAATTTAAATGCAAATAGCGAAATTATAGCATTTTTTTTTCTTATCTAGGCACAAGTTAATTATGCCCATTCTTCCAGAGTTAATTGTTTTGATGTCTATTAAGCCCCTGTTTGGTCCGGATTTTAATCAAAGTGAAAGTCAAAGTCAAACGATTAATATTAACTACATCTTTCACGGGTTCTATAACTTTTCAACCACACGTTTTAAAAATTTCTATTACAATCTATTAAAAAATCTAATTTTAATCTCTACAAATTCCCTCTAAATATATGTCTGTATCTTCAATTGATCACTGAGATTTAAAATGTCTAATTTTGATCACTAAACTTATTTAAACGTTGAATGTTACTTGCAACATAAAAATTGTTTCAAACCTTCAAGGGAATTAGTGACGTGGCTAACGGAATACATATGTAGCGTCTTGTCACAAATTGCAACGACTCCAATTGCTCAATTAACTTTGAAAGATGCTTTCAGTTGATTACTAAACCTTTTCGATAGTTCACTAAAGTTTGGTGGTCGATTTTGGCTACTAAATTTATAAAAATGATGTTGACCTATTGTTCGGTAAAAAATGTGTACCGTAAACGCAAGAATAGCTTAAAAGTAATAAATTAGAAAACTAAGTCCAACTTGTCAATCCCGCAAGACATGATTACCCAATTACACCATAGTTAAATTTGATTTTAACATATTTTTGTAGAATTTTAAATTATTTTCATAATTTGAAAAATTTAATGTATTATGTATTTTGTTGTTAAAATTAAACTAAATTAAAATTTGGATTTTGCAACGATGCACAATAAATTTAATTAAATTGATTGTGTTTCGTTACAAAAAATCTAATTTTAATTAAATTTATTGTGTGTTTCACTGTAAAAATCATTTTGTAATAATGATTTGATAGAGAGTGGTTAAAACATAAGAAAACATTTTGAGTTTGCATATAATATTATTTTATTAAAGAATGTGTTGTTGAAAATAAGAGAAAAATATATTTTTAAAATAATAGGTACCAAACAAGGGCTTAATTAAATTTATTGTGTGTTTCATTGCAAAATTCAAATTTTAATTCAATTAATGAAATGTAAAATAACTTTAGAGTTTTTCAAATGACGAAAATATCTTAAAATTCTACATTATGATAAAATTAAATTTTACTATTGTGTAATTGAATAATCATTTATCAAGTAATTGACATCCTGGACTTATTTGTTCACTTTATTACTTTTACATGGCCTGCGCACTTGCGAAATACATTTTTAACGAACATCATGCCGATGTCACTTTTATAAGTTTAGTGACCAAAATTCGGTCACTTAGTGAGCAATTTTACAAAGTTTAGTGGGCATTCGAAGACATTATAATTTGTTAACTGCATGATGGCTCCACAAGTGCATTATGTTAGCTGTGTCACTAATTTAGAGCTTGTTTGGTAGCAATTAAAATTTAATTAAAATTGAAAATATGACCGTTCTTGGGTCTCACCCGTCTAATAAAAGTCAACAATAACGGCTAGTTTTTCAATTTTAATCCGATTTTAATCTCTACCAAACAGACTCCTAATTAACAGCTTGAAACGAATGTTATGAAGATGAATAACACCCAATGTTTAAATGAGTTTAATGGTAAAAACTCGACATCTTAAAGCTCAATGAGCAATCGAAAACACATACATAAATTTATTGACCATTGGAACAATTAACTCTCCATTCTGGCTTCAATCAATATAGAACATCTTCAAAAGATTATTTATTTATACGTCAATAAACCAATTAATTTAAATTTGATTTGAATAGTTTAATAAGTAGAGTATTGAATTATGTGATTTACTAAATGCATTTATCATACATTAAAAATAGAGAATGCGTTTGACTCTAAAAATTGGATAGCCAACACACTACTTATTTTAAAAAGTCAAAATAGAAAGGCTCTTTAAGTTTATTTTTAAGCATTAAGGGTCCGTTTGATTGTAAGGATGAAAAGAAAATATTTTATAGGGAAGAGATTTTCCTATAAAATGTTTTTCAGAGAATTGTAATTAAGTGTGTTTGATTGATATAATTTTCCATCCGGAAAATTTTTAAAATTTGTGTTCGTTTGACTTTATTTTACATGAAAATTGTCCATTAAAGTAATTTTTTTTACATTTGGTTATGAAATTTGTTTCTATTA
>CAIGRO010003261.1:0-11022 GCA_903798355.1 Fraxinus baroniana
TTGCCATTTGTATGGTTAAGCATAGTATTGCCCTCATGGTGGTAGACGGTCTATGTGAACGTAGAGGGCCCCATGGGGGTCGGACAGCCTCATGGGGGTAGGCGACCGCATGGGGGTGACGACCTCATGGTGGTGCGCGGTTGCAAAATTGTCTTTGTCACCCGCGTACGCGGTTGCATGATTGTCACCCGCGTACACATGGGGGTGGTAAACAACCACATAGGGGTCGACAGCCTCATGGTGGTGCTCTACGTGGAGTGCATATCAGGTGACTTAGCCATTTTACATAATTATTAATGACATCCTGTATCACTATAGTATTAGAATCGACAACGATGCGATATTTGTGACGATTCAACAATAAAAAGTTGTGAGTGTCGAACTTCCTGAATCTGTGAAATCATTTTATAGAAGTTTATCGGGCAATTTCTTTTTTTAATAAAGTAAATTGATTTCAAGGCTAGTACAAATATATATCACCTAAAATAACTAAATTAAATTTCCTCTTAGCCTATGATACGAAATCATCAAAGCACTTAAATACATCAATTCGAACTCATATACATGTTAATAAGGACTGATCTCGTACACTTTGATTTGTTTACTGTAGCTACATGATTAACTGCACCCTTAATTGAAAAAGCTACTTATAAGCTGCTTATTCATTCATGTAGTTCCAATATTTTTCCTGAACTCACGTCATCTTCACAATTCTCTGCAGAATCCTCTTCTATAATTGTCTCAAGGCTAGGAGAATTGGAGGTCTTTTGTGGGGAAATAATAAGTGGTGGTGCAACCTCAATCCAACTCGGATGTTCAACTTTCTTCACCATTGAATTAGTCAACAACTGACAGGATTGGCTGTTGGGATAGGTTAGCTTGAAAGAGTCTCGGCCAACTGCTCGGTTCAGATTGACTTTTTTGTGTCCGCTCGTGTCGAATAAGATAAGATCAAGAGGGTTTTAACACGAACTTGAGAAAAATGGAATGGAGAAAGAGAGAGAGTTCTCAGGTGATTTCTTGGTTGAGAATGAAAGATAAGGGTTGAGAGGTTTTATAGGGGCCTGAAAGTGGAAAATTGTCGGCAGAAGAGCACTTAAAAAAAGGTTTGTAATGTTTAATTAAAGAATTGAAGTTTTGAGGGTGAAGAAAAATGTGAATCATATGAGCAATGGGGGAGTGGATTGTACTCAATTGAATAATATAATTGTGATGTGACCCACCACCATACACCTATTTTACTTTGTGACCTTATTAAATAATTTAGAGGTTGTATGATTGATACCTATCAATTAGGCACTTGCAAGAATCCAATTTGCTATTCCACCTATAAAATAAAAAATAAAAAAGAAAAAAGAAACTAGAGTACCAATTTAAATAAGGCCAAATATATTTATACCATAATTTTTAATAACTAGATTACATTTAAATTGTATAAAAGGTTCATAATATTTACACACGATCACATTTATGTCTCAATCTTTTTTCATCACATTCTTAGTCACAAATTAACATAAATTGTTCATAATTATAGTTTTATCTTCAAATTTTTATATTTTTTAAGGTATAGTAAAAAGACGCATTTGCGCATTGTATTTTTAAATAAGCAAAAGAAATAATAATGTAAAAATATGATTAAATATTTGATCTTCATTTTAAAGCACGTTAACAATATTTTTGGACGAAAATCATAATGAATGACAAAATTTTCTGATCAATGAAATGCTAAAAAATAAGAATGCAATGAAGAAAAAAGTTTAGAGATGCGAGTGTGATAATGAATAAAGGGTCATGACGTTTAATGTAATTAATTTGTAGTGTATCTATAAAAAAAAAAAATTGATGTGAATATAAATAATATTGATACTCGTCAAAAAGTTCATTGAAGTCCCCACTCACAAAACCAATCATCGCACTTAATAGTAAATCAATTGGAAGAGAAAAATAGATTGCTTTTCGATAGTGCTTTGTCCTTTCCAAATGCGCCAATTTAGAACCTCGTTCAATAAATGGAACACAATAATTGTTTGTTTTTAAGTTTGAGTGGTAAGGGATAGAGAAGGGTAACATCTCACTGGAAATGAGGTCTCTATATTCTTTAAATAATATGTACTTATCAATAAATTAAATTTTGTTAGTAAAAAAAGTAGATTCGAAACAAGCTTCTTTGTTTATTGAATTTCACGTGACACGTTAAGTGATGCTTTGAGCGGAAGCGAACCTTCTCCAGTATTATACTACACATGGAGAGTGGGCACCAAAATTAAAAAACTTAAAATGTACTCTTTTCGGTGGACTATGTCCCTGTTTGGGCTCCATAATGTATTTTAGTGAAAAATATGTTTTGAAATAATAATATTTTTGAAAATGTATGATTAAAATATAAGAATTTTTTTTTCAATTTATGTGTAATATTATTTTATTGAAAAATATGTAATTGAATATGTGAGAGAAAACTGCATTTTTTATAATGGAGCCCAAATTGGGACTATATGTGGACGGACAATGCTATATGTAAATCCACTTTTTTACCAATCTTTTAACTACACTCACAATAGGGTGTGGGGACCACACATTTGAGAATTTTTTACTTATTATGCGGGCCTCCCGCGCGCATGTGAGAGTGTGTAACATTTTCGGTACAATAAATTTGGTATAAATGGATTTGTCCTGTGTGGACCGGCCACCGAGGGATGCAAGAATTCATCCTTTAGTAACGCCATCATGCCTTGGTCAATTATGCATTTGATGTAATTCCTTTTCTTGCCAAATTCTTGATTAATTGCATCATAGTTCTTGGGCTTAGTCATAATTAAGTCTTTTTCTTTTCTTTTTTTTTTTCCCCCGGAGTTACCAAAGGGTCTAATATGTTATTCGAACTACAAAACGATTTAGTTGATCATGAACTATCTAGTTTAATTATTAGTCTTCACTTATTTCATTAAAGACGTGAAAACTGCACTCTTAAATAATATAAAAAACATAGAAACTAAAATAAATCTTTATTTACATTATCTGATCCACGTTTTACCAATATTCAAAATCTAATAATTAGAATTGAAATAAAATGCATATTTTTCCCCCCTAATTATCTTCATTCATCGAACTCCTTTTTCATCAACACTTTGTATGATCGCATTGCACACGTAATATGACCAACGCAAAATATCGATACTAGATTTAAATTGTTCAATAGAAAATACTTAATGATATTCTCTTATTCTGATTAAAAGCGAAAGTTACTTAGCACAAATAAATGTATTGCATTTACTACTTTCAAATTATTAACATACAAAGAAATATAATTGTTTACTATATAATTCGTTGGTGTAGATGGTAGGTTCTACAATTAAGAAAACTGAATCAGTCAGGCCACCAGCGATCCTGCGAGAAAGTAGAACGAGAAAGAAATACAAGAAAAGATTTTAAAAGGACACGTGTGGTTCCGGCCAAAGATCCTCCGATGATCAAGTCAGTAAAGTTTGTCAAGAATTAAATGAATGCTATACAAAAAGAAAGAAGAAGTAACTTAGAGTAGAGTAATTTTTTTTATTCTATAGACCACGGAATTTATAATGGTGGGATAACCGTCTAGGTGAGATTGACTAGGACTCTATGAGATTTTTTGATTGGTTGGAGCTGAACTCGATAAGATCTATTCGGTTGAGATACCCAAGTTGTTTACAGATAACTCTTACTTGATCTGGTCAAATCATAACAGTGGGCCTTGGACCGTGCATTTGGCCCGATCAAGAACTAGGCCAAAGATGGCGCGTTT
This sequence comes from Fraxinus baroniana, assembly GCA_903798355.1. Classification (NCBI taxonomy): domain Eukaryota; kingdom Viridiplantae; phylum Streptophyta; class Magnoliopsida; order Lamiales; family Oleaceae; genus Fraxinus; species Fraxinus baroniana. The sequence continues at coordinate 3,779 of CAIGRO010003261.1, forward strand.
GTTAAGTGGACCGTGTGTGGACCTTAATTTTTTTACTTGGGTCGTTTGGACTAGCAGAACAATTTTCACCACTACAGTTGGCACATCAAAGAACTCTCTAGCTCAGCAATTGAATCCATTATCGTGTTGAGGATTTAGGTAAACCATCCAACATTCAAATGAGATTTAATTTTTCGCACGGTCATACTGTGCAACTAAAATCAAACACATGATCAAATTCAATACACTATGAGTGCACTAGTGTTGCTATTTTGAAAATGTTATTTTGCTACTAGGACAAAACACTTACACCAATTGGTACAATAGCCAACGCTACGATCTTGTCGAAACAACGCGCCAACCATGTTTAACGATCATGGACAAAATCAGGGGCAGAGCCAAGGATAAATAAAGGGAAAAATTCATTTCTTATTTTTACTATATACTATTTCAAAAATAAGAAAACAATTTTCAAATTTCTAAAATCAGATATTTGACATATACATACACTATATATATATAAAACATATAAGATATTTATATATATAATAGTTAACCCACCCCACCTCCACCACCCCTGTCGCTTCGGCGACCGTTCCGACCACTACTCCGATCCCAGCGACTATTTCGGTGACTTCTTCGATTCCGTTGACTATTTCGATTATCGTTCTAACGACTGTTCCGATTCCAATGACCGTTCCGATGACCATTCCGAAGATTCCGGTGGCTATTTTACGATCATAGTTCAACAAATTTGTAAGTCATAATTAATTCGTTTGTCACAAGTTTTAAAATTAGTTCGTCATAGATCAAAATTTTTAGGTCACACGGTCACAGACTTCCAAATTAGTTGGTCACGAATTTTTTCACGGTCACAGATTATATAATTTTTAGGTCACAGATAACAAAATGGTTGGTCACAGATTATATTTTTAGTCAAAGGAGGTCACGTGAACACAGATTTTCAAAGTATTTGGCCACAGATTTTTTTCACGGTTACAAATTATATAATTTTTAGACCACAAATAACGAAATAGTTGGTCACGTATTATATTTTTAGTCACAGGTTTCGAATTTTAAGGTCACTGATTATATTTTTAGTCACAGGTTTCGAATTTTAAGGTCACTGATTATATTTTTAGTCACAGAAAACCAAAATGACCAAATCCACCAACACCAACACCAACACCACCACCACCTCTGCACTATCGCCACGATCACTACCACCGCCTCCACGACAACCGCCACGATCACTACCACCGCCTCCACGACCAACATCACCACTACCCCAAACATCACAACAATCAGTAGTAACATCGCCATTTCCAAAACCACCACCAGATCCCGCCAGATCCGCCACCACAGTTACAACCACAAAATCGTCGCCACACAAAACATGACCACCTGCAGCCAACTTCACAACCACCAGCACCAACAACAACCTATCATTGCACCTCTACCACTAAACAATCACCACAACAAGCACCACTAAAACACAAACCACACCACCCATCTCACAGCATCGATCTCCAGCACCACCACACAAATCAGAACACATATCACAGATAGACCACCTCCACCATTTGTCGGTGGTCAGATCAATGTTGTGACAACTTCGTAGTAGTCGCCGCCAGGAGAGGGGCTCTAGGAGAATGGAGTGGAAAAGAGTGAAGTGTCGAACCCCGACTATCTTGTTCTTTGACCAGTTCCTGAATTTTTCGATTTGCCTCGTGCAGCTGATCAAAAGGAAACAGGATTTTACTTGCCAAGAAACCAGCCAACAGACTAATTAGAGCTTTGATTTTTCTATTTCTATCTTCATTTTCCGTGCAGGGGAGTGAGGGATGGGGGTAGGTGGGACGGACGGAGTTCAATTCTTGAATTCTGGAAGAGAGCGACGGAGAGAAGATGGAGAAAATTGGGATGAAATTGTTTTGATTAGGGTTTGGGTAATTATATTATGTAATTATAATGTATCTAATTAAAAAATATATGATTTTTGAAAATTAAATCTTTAAATCTAAATTTAGAATATAGATCTTGAAAAGTAGGGAATGAAATAATTTCCACATAAATAAATCCATCAAGAAAAAAGGATTTTCATTAAAAAAACAAAATCCCTTTAACATAAAATTGGGCCTTTTAGCCCAGATCTGCTCCCTTCCCTCCACCCCTGGAAAAAATTCAATCTTGATCAAAATAATAAGTTTGTGACATTGCTTCTCTCAACTTTGGACCTCGACTATTATTATCTCAAAATGCCCTCAAAGCACATCTCCAAGTGGTAAAAGAGGAAGGTGGAAAAACTCCAACTTTGCTTGAGGCTGTCGCGTCAAGGGTTTGAATCCTGAAATATGGATTTGACCCTTGTGTAAGTGCAAGTGTATAAGCAGCCTTACACCCTATACACTTGGAGGCATAACTTGCGATTTACCTCTTTCACCAACACCCAGGACAAAACAAGTGAGAGCCCTCAAGGTTGGGGTTCAACATTTTTTATTATTATCTCAAAATGATCAATAACACTTAAATATTTGCTCAAAAAATAGATATAATGTTGTACAACAAATACAATTTATTATGTAACAAGAAAGTTTTGGACCAAATCATTAAAAAAATCAATTTTCAAATTGTATGAATGGGATTCTCTTTTGAAATTTTATATTTCATTTGTTCATCTCCATCATTAGATTCAAACGTATACGATAAAACATTTTTCTTTTTAACATGTTTTCAATCATATATACCTAAAAAATATTTTAATTCGTAGCAAATTCAAAAACTTAATGCTCATCTTTATGATCCTTGGAAATTCATACACTTATAAATTAATTACAAGATGAGGGAAATTTCATTCATGAATAAAAACAATAGAAATTAATTACCGATTTTGTTGTTTCTCGTTACAATTATTATTGCAATTTAAAATCCAATTACATGATTTATTTTATACACGTCTCATATAATTAAAATTAAAAAAATCAACCTACAATTATCATAATATGTGCTTATTTAAACTGATAAATACCCTCTAAAGAAGCATATTCATGTGTGCAAGATATGTTAAAAAAAGAACCTTAAATAATATTAACCAAAACTATGATAAAATATACATCAAAAGTTCAAAATCATAAAACGAACTTGCAATATGTACAAATTTACAAAACGATGATGGAGTTGCAGCACTTGCACCTCCGCAGAGAACTTCAAGAGTGTTATGTATCCTCATCGTCTCCCTCGTTCATCTCTTCTTCGATTGTCTCCAACTCGGGGATATTTGAAGGCTTGTGAGGGTATGTAACAAAGATGGGTGGAGCAAAATCCATCCAAGAAGCAAAATTTCTAACGCTTTTAGCCATTGAATCGAAGGTGATGGCTATCTTGCCCAAAGTTAAATGACGAGCTAGATTTAGACCCCAAATTCAACAGTTTGCTCCCTTCCCTCCTGGTTTTGGGAAGAAAGAGAGATGGGAAAAGTAAGCTTTTGAATTTGTGTTCTGAAGTTGATAAATGAGAGAAGATGAGAAGAAATGTGATTAAGGTGGCAATATATAGGAGGAAAGGGCGTAGAAAGTGCACATTGGTAAAGGACAACCTTAAAATAAGGATGAAATTGTGGAGATTCATGTGGTAATAAAGCAAGGTGGCAGTTTCTTTTTCAAGTTTGAAGACGAGTGGGTGTAGAAGAAATGGACAGCGATCGTTCTTGTTGTCTTGCCACTTTTGTTGGGTAATAATCATGAGATAAAAATGGTCTAAAACAAGTATCGTGTCCTTCGGGCGAGTTCAGTAAATTCAGGACCATGGCGGGGGCAGGATGTAATTTGCTCATCCATACTTCCTACCTTCCTTCCTTGGATGTGATAACTTCTTTTGAAGCTGACCTATCACCACCATACTAGGCAACTATTCTACAATCGAAAGATAGAGCAGAAATTTGAATGATGCATCACCAATATGATGGCCATCCTATCACCACCATACTAGGCAACTATTCTACAATTGAAAAGTTGATAAAGCAGAAATTTGAATAATGCGTCACCAATATGATGGCCATCCATCAAGTTGTCATGAATTACTGCCGCAATGGGCAGTTATTGTCCAACTTAAACTAGCAACATAATAACAGGAACGAATATTTGTAGGTGGTGAAATTAACAGGAAAAATCAACCAATTGAGAAACAAGATTCTTAGTCCTCAAACATTAAAGACAACAACCAATTGAGAAACCAGGAACATAGTGCCTATAATTTTGTACCCGAAGCTTAACATTGCTCCAATTCTTGAAATAACCCACTTAACCGTAAAAACAAAAAAAAAAATTCCAAATCCCCAACAAAATTCCAACTCAACAATTACAGGATTATTAATATATTCAGATCAGCGTGTAGGAACAATGGATATAGGGAAAAAAATGGCCAGAATTAAGGAATCAGTAAAATTGCAACAATCTACTTCAAAAACTAGTTCCAAGACTGCCATAAAGAACACACAACCATGCAAATCACCTTAATGAGAGACTCAACATCCTCCTCAGGACCTCAGCCACCTAAATTACAGACGCCCAAATACATTATGACCATTATGTAAGATAAATTAAGGAGAAAAACTTTTATTTTTTTTTTAATAACCGTGAATGTTCGGGCCAACTTGCGCTCACCTCGACTAATTCCACGGGCCCTAAAGTTTACGGCCGGATACTCACTTCAGTAGCCTTGAGGGGACTCGAATTGAAAGAGTAGATTCGAACCTAAAGGGATTCGAAACCGGGACTTCCTATATGAATATAGGAGCTCTAACTTCTTTAAAGTTCTACACGAACATACCAAAAAAAAATACAAACACTGCCACACACAAACAAGTACACAACCTTGAAATTCTTTGTTTCTAACAAATTAATCCCTCGAAACACGAGAGAAAGAATTCACAAGACAGAAGTGCTCCAAGGCAGAGACAAAAAAACAAAAAATTAGCTGAACGGATGGTTAAAGGAAGAAAGAAAAAAAGGGAGAGAATCAAGAACAGAAACTAAAGATTTTAATCCAATTCTTTCACTCGGATATTAACAATCAGATTAGACAAACTACACTTCATGCAGATACACATGACACGCTCAGACCAAATTGAGTATGAAAGTGCGTAGTCTTGTTTCAGATGGGAACACTAATATTGACAGTATGACTAAGAAGGCATGGGACATTACAATTAACAGGATGAAGGGACAGCGAACATCATCTGCAACATATTCTTCAATTTTATTCGAACAAAAGAAGCTATGACTTAGTTCCAGTAAATAGAAAGTCGGCTACATGAATCCCTTTTCAACTTCTGTTAGATTCACAAAGAGAATGTTCATTTCACATCATCCATGTTAAAAAGCATGGAGAAATAAAAGCTACAGAGTGCATAGCAATGGCTTCACACCATTAAAAAGTGGTTTTTATTAACTAAATTAATAACACTACAATGTGGTTGCAAGCATTTCTTCTTTCTTCATCAATAATATGCATAATCATTAACCAAAGAAACCCATGATTTATATCAAAATGCAGCAATGTTAAAATGATAATTGCTCATTTCAAGACAAATAAAAAACTCATATTACCAAAATTAATACAGGTTTCATTTTCTCTAGGCGGTTAAGAAGTAGAAATAATCTATATAATTCAGAATAGTGCCATAGTTTAATCCCAAAATCACTTTAAAAGTACAAAAATCAAACAAGAAAGGACCCTAAAAATTCCAGTTTCGATTCACATTCAATATCAAACCATTTCAATTCTGCGATTCATTTGTTAAAAAGAGGAACAAATAAGCAAGGCCTTATTTCCAGCAAATAGAGTTGGATACACAAATCCCTTTTCCACCATTCTATTTGATTTGATTTTATTATTTTTTTAAATAAGGTTTATTTCACATCATCCAGGTTTAAAAGTAGGGTGATCCCTACATTTTATAGCAATGACTTCAAACCAATAAAAAATGTAAACTTTTTGACGTACTACAATCTGGTTGCAAGAAATTCCCCTTTCTTCATCAATAACATGCATAATCATTAACCAAAGAAACCAATGAGGCAATGATCCATATCAAAATGCAGAAATGGGAGATGACAATTCCTCAAATCATGATAAGTAACAAAACTCATTAATAAAATTAACACAGGTCTCATTTCGTCGTGGTAGTAGTAGAAGTAGAAATAATCTATATTATCCAGAACAGTACCATAATTTAATCATAAAATCGCTTAAAATACAAAACTTAGAAAAATAACCCATGGAGATTCCAATTGTGATCCACATTTAGTATCGAACCTTTTCAAATCTCGGGAATCTCCACGTCACCATCAGTAATCTCCTGCTGTAGATCCTTAGGGTCCTTCCCGTCGACTGTACATCCGACGGAAACGCAAGTTCCGAGGATCTCCTTGACTGTGCCAGACAAATCCTTGGCCATGGAGCGTGGTTGCATGACCTTGGCAATCTCGATTACGTCATCAAGGGAGATGTTGCCGGTGTGCTTAATGTTCTTGGTCTTCTTCCGATCGCGCTCGGGCTCCTTGAGGGCTTTGATGACGAGCGCCGCAGCGGATGGAACAACGGTCACCTTTGCCTGGCGGTTCTGCACGGTGAGCTTGACAGTCACGCGGAGGCCCTTCCAGTCCTTGGCGGTTTCCTTTGCGATATCCTCACCGATTTTCTTCGGGGACAGTCCGAGGGGCCCGATTTTTGGAGCGAGGGAACTGGCCGCTCCGACCTCTCCACCGGTGACCCGGACGAACACATCCACAACCTGACTCGGGTCAAACTTTGGCGGCATTTTGGAGAATTCGGGTCTGCCGGTATTCGAGGGTTAGGGTTTGGCGATTGAGTAGTTTTAGGGTTTTGAGGTCTGTAGTAATATTAGGGCTTTTTTTATGAGGCCGGGTCTGTGCTTTAAGATTGGACTTTCTGGTTATCTTCGTTGTGTTGAGGCCCAAATATTTGGGCTTGCGGGTTGGGTTTCGTACGGAGGAAATTAGGCCTGATCTTGCTTTTTATTTTTAAAATTTCAGAAATCAGGTATTGTTAAAATATTATTAAAATAAGGTATTACTACAAAAAGAATTCTAAAATAACTCATCAAACCCTTCATCCCTCACCCAGGGGCGGACCCAGCACCTGGCCAGCCCCCGCGGCCGCCCGTGCTGGGTCCGCCGGGAGCTTCAGCTTCTTCAGGTCCGTCCACCGCCGCCGGGAGAAGAGGAAAGGAATGAAGAAGACGG
>CAIGRO010003269.1:0-16922 GCA_903798355.1 Fraxinus baroniana
TCCAACGAAGGTCTTTATTATAACTTGTTTCCCAACTGCTTGGTTCTGAGCATATAGTTTATTTCACTTGCATGGAATCAATTGTGTACAAATCTGTGACTCTCATTTATGCCTAATATGCCTTCACATCACTCCACGCTATTAAATACCCAACTAAAATGTAGCACGTGCATCGCACGTGCGTAAACTAGTTTTATTGAAAAATGTGTGGTTGAAAATGAGTAGAAGAATGAAAATGAATAAAATAATGTGACTCAAACATAAACCTAGAGCGTGTTCAGTAGAGATTAAAATTGAAAAATTAGTAGTTATTGATAACTTTTATTAGACGAGCGAGACCCAATAATTGTTATATTTTCAATTTTAATTGAATTTTATGTCGTACCGAATACACCCCTAATAAGTACCAATACTCATTTAATGTTAAGCACCGATGGCGTGTGATATAAATTCATTGATGAATTTTAAACTTAATTCAAATGTTGAGGCACACCATAAGTTTATTTACTCAGTGATTTATGTAAGGATAATTAGTGCATAACATCTTTACTTTTCACTGTTATTATAGAAAATGTCCTTACATTTCATTTTTTGGGATTTACACCCTTATTTCCACCTTTCATTGCGCAGAATGTCATTTTTATCTATTTTCTCAATTAAAAATTATGAAACGAGGAATATACCCTTCTTTTTAAATAAAACAGAAGAAAAAACAAATTGTAACCATAGTCCCAATTTTTTTTTAAGAACGCAAATGAGTCTCCAAATAAATTATTAAAAGGAAAATTAGCATATAATGTCTCTATCTTTCACTATTATTACAAAAAAGTTCATACCTTTTATTTTTTGGTATTTTCACCCTTAATTACCCATTTGATTGCGCAAACTATCATTCGTATCCATTTTCATTCAATTTTTCGACAAAAAGCTGTGAAATGACAAACATAACGTCCAATTTAAATAAATAAAGTTAAAGAATTGATTGTAACCATAGTCCCAAATATTTTAAAAAGTCCAAACGAGTCACCAATAAACTATTAAAAAAATGTATTTATTTGTTTAAAAGTACAAATGAGTCCCAATTAGATTTATTTGAAAATTCAAAAAATTTTAAAAAAAATCAAAAAATGCAAACGAGTCCCAGATAAATTAAAAAATAATTAGAAATTAAAAAAATATTTTTTATTTAAATAGGATAGTATATTCATTATTTTAGGTATTTTATTGAGAAATTGGATGGAAATGATGATTTGCACAATAAAAATGTGTAATTAATGGTGAAAATTTCAAAAAATGAAAGGTATTAACGTTTTTGACAATAACGATAAAGATAGAGGCATTATGTACCTTCTTAAAGTGCGTGGCTTTGTATTTTGATAAATTTTAGAAAGTTTCTGTAACGCTCTCCAATTTTTTTTATTAGCATAATTTTTTTAAAATACGGTTAAATTAAAAAATAAAAAATTGAAGAAACAAAAATTTGTCATCCCTACATACTCTACCCTATCTCATCTCCACTGCCCAAATATCCTCGACAAGGTAGAGGATAGTCGATGGGAAGGACCATTCCAACCTACCGCATCTCATTTTATTTTCTATAATTGTTACATGAACAAAAAGTAGGTACATAAAAATGTTATTGCGTAAATTTAAGGGATAATTGCAGCAAAAGTTTTAAATCTTTGAAACAATAGCAGAATTTTTTTCAAACCTTTCATTTATTGTAACCGTCACCCCTAACCTCTCTAAATGTTGTAGGAGAGGTCCTTTTGGACGGTTTCTGTTATCTCTCGAAAATAAAAGCTCCAAATCAGCACTTTACGTAGACTATCATGTAAGCAATATATCCACATAAGCAGCCACGAATTCCTAGTAGCCAAGGTGACAAAGGGCCATCAGGAAATACAACAAAAAGGACCAATAAAGCCAAAGTCAACGATAAATGCGGCTGTCTGAGGCTCCTTCAAGTGCCGAAGTACTCATCTATCCGATGTCTCTTCGGCCCCAAAATAGTAAGTAGCTATATAGGGTCCTCCAAAACAAATGCAGAGGCTCCTTGTATCTGAAGCGCCGAAGTTCCGAAGCCCATTTGCAGAGGCCCTTCCACACTATGTCAGCCTACTACCAGGGTGGCTGACCCTCTGTCAACACTAAATGTAATGAGTAAACGGTGATGTGAAGTCTCAATTTAGCAGATGCTGCCACATGGATTTGAATCCAACGACCATCACGTCGTCAAACTAGTATAAATAGTTTCACCTTTGTATAGACGATGGGGAGATGAAGATAAGAGGAAGAGAAAAGCACGAAATAAGATTGATCTTGTGAAACTTTTCAGAAGGATTTACATGATTGATTCCTTACATATTTCCACAAATACAATAGCAAATAGATTAAGATTCGAATACAAATGTGTAATCATTTTTACACCATATCTACCATTTCGCACATTCCATGAAAAGAGAGAAATCCAATATGGAATATTGATTGAGTGTTCGTCGATAGTGCGAATACCACTATAATCATACCACCGAGGTTCGAACATCTTTGTCTCTTGCCGAAAATTGCCTCTCGCGTCCATTCCAGTCAAACTACTGATTCAATTTCGATATAAACGCGCAGGATCCGTGCTTGCCATGACAAGAGTGAGTCCGGTATCTATTAAGTTCATTTTTTGGGGTCAACAGTTTCCATTCACATTTCCATCAATTGACTAAAAAATTAACTTTGACCATATTTTTAATATTTTAAAAAGGGGCAAAAGAGTGATTTTTTATTTATTATATTAAATAATTAAATCAATTAAATTGAAAAATAAGAAATAAGACAAAACAAAACAATCATCTTCTTCCTCTCACTCCTCACTCCTCACCCGTCTCCCACCCCCACCTCAAACCTAGTATCCACAACCAACCACCGCCACCTTTACTAACCACCTCCTATCCACCCCACCATCATCTACCCCATCATAATCACCACCAAACAACCTCTACCACCCATCCTCAAATCTTAAATTAAAGTCAAAATACAAGTCATTTAAAACCAAAATTTGGTAAACAGAATAAGCTCAACAATCAGTAAGAAGCTTTGCAATGGCCATTACGGTCTATTCAACTACAAAAAATGCCACGTGATTTCATGTCTCGAACTTCTAGGATATTCTCTCGTGCCTTTCGATTTGGTTTGTATTTTCAACAGAATTTTGCCTTACCTCTTGTAAAAAACTTTCCATTTTTTATTTTGGATTCAGCGACATCTTCCATTTTCTTCGATATGGTTTGTAAATTCAACGAAATTTTGCCTTACCTCTTCGTTTACTAGTATTTCAAAGGTTTGGAGTTTTGTTGTAATTATCCTTAGATTTAATAATAGTAATACTAAGCCCCTATTTGGTATTGATTTAAGTTAGATTTTAATTTAAATCAAAGTCAAACAATCAATATTAATCACATCTTTTATAGGTCCCACAACTTTTAACCATACATTTCAATTTTTATTTTTTTTTATCAAATTTACTAAAAATCTAATTTTAGTCCCCACCAAACACGGGCTAAGTAACGTGTGTGTGGAGGGGACCTAGGATAGTAAATTATTATTCAATAATAGACTTAAATTATAGTATCGGTACCTAAGGACTAGGCCCTTGTTCGAGCTCTATCTAGGGGAGAAATATATTTTGAAATAATGATTATTTAAAGAATATGTGATTAAAAATTAATTTTTAGAAAAATGGGGCTCAAACAAGGGCTAAGAGAACAAGAAAAAAAAATGTAGTTTTAACTAATGAGGGAGGAATCTGTTGTGGAAAATAAATCTCTGAGGAGGATTTTGAAATTTTTGAAGCAATAGGGATTGTCCCTAAAAATTAACCCTTGTACTTATTTAAGGTGAACAGTGCAATTAGTTACCAATAGAGAATCTATCAACTTGTTTATGAGTCGTCATCATTTCATCAGAAAATTACACAGAACGAAACAATGTTGAGCTTTCATAATTCTTTGGGTTTAAATCCACTTGTGGCCATTCAACTTTATACTTGATGTCACTATGACTACTCAATTTGATTTTGTTTTACTATAGTCACCAAACTTTATACTTAGTTGTCACCATGGCCTCAAATTTGATTTTATTTCACTAAAGCCATCCAATTTCATATAACGCTTCACTATAATTACCTAATTTTATATAACATTTCACCATGATCACTCAATTTCGTTTTACCATTTTTTAATTTTAAAGGGATAAAACGATAATTTTACATTATATATAACATAAATTTTTAAAAATAAAATAAAATAATTATTTTTAAAAAAGTTTTTTGAAAAAAAAAAAAAAACAACTTAATTAAAAAACGTTTTTAAAGAGTGTTTGATGAATATTATTGATGAAATAATATATTTTAAATAGTAACATGATGAAAAATACGTGATTAAAAAGTATGAATTTTTTTTTGATTTGATGAAAATTATTATTTTATTAAATAATGTGTGATTGAAAATGAATGTTGAAAGAATGTGTGTCAAACAGGGGCTAAATATATTTATATATATAATAAAAAGTTAACGTTTTACCCCTTTTAAAATTAACGAAAATGGCAGAAAATGGATGACAATAGCGAAATGTTATAAATTAAATGGTTATGGTGAAATATTATATGAAATTGGGTAGCCATGGTGAAATAAAATTAAATTGGGTGGTTATAGTGACGCTAGATATAAAATTGGATGACCATGGTAAAACAGTATCAACAATACTCTTGACCAGTAGAGATTGACCATATATCAACTCAAGGCCGGAAAGCCGCTATGTGAACTCTATAATCATCAACTTGACAAGTCTTTCAAGATGACTGAGGGGATGCTAATTTTGAGTTGCATCAATAGTTGATGATGATGATGATGTAGAATGTGCTACCGTTGAGTCGATAGGTTTTTTCTTCTTTTCATTCTTGCGCTGCTTATTTCTAGCTCGATCAGCTTTGGAGACTATTTCTGAAACAGTAAAACCTGCAACTTCAAATATGTGTGATCTCTGAGGAAGCAAAACATTTCGAACGACGACATCGATTCCATCATAGGTCCAAACACCTAGTCGAGCCTCTCCCTTTAGTCCGATTGCAAACCAACCAAGACCAGCAGCAGCAATATCTACACAGCTTGAATCCCACCAGCTGCCACTTACACTGACTTCCTTTTTCACCCATTTCCCGAGCTCCTCAACTCGCCCTTCTCCAAGGGGAGGCTGAAAAAGAAACGTATGAAGAAGTATCAGTGGTGTCTGTATCAAGAAAGACGTTATAGCTTTTACAACCAGGTACGGAACCCCCATAAAACATTTAACATTTTTAGACCTCATCTAACTACTAGAGTCTTACATCCAGAGAACATGGGCAAACTACTAATATTTCAGTCAACAAACTTCGAACCTGCTTTGGAATATGAAACACATAACTTTTAACACACACACACACACAGAGACAGAAACAGGGAGAGAGCATACAGCAAGCGCTCTACGACTCAGAAATGCACAGCAAAATGGCTATTATTAACGAGTTGTACAAAGTTTTTGTTATCAAGAATAACAATAGAATTGTTTTTGACATTGTAAATTCAAATGAATTTACTGCGACCAAGAATATAGAACCATGAATTACTGGCTAAAGCAAACTATACTTGTAATTGACGGCCAAAATGATCTTCCAACATCTTGCAAGCATTTTCCGTCTTCCCCATGTGCAGTGGAAGCAGAGCAGATGCCCATACTGTTACATAAATAGAATCTACAGATGATTCTTCAATATCTAGCCTCATAAGTCCCCCAATATGAACGGAATGCCCTGCCTGTCCAGATTAAATAATAGAAGATAATGTCAAATTACTTTTTAGATAAAAAAAATAAAAATCACTAGCAAATTAGCACATTCAAGCAGAAAAATACAGGATAAATTGATGAACCAGCCGGCACATAGAACACAGACGACCAGATAACGTCCTCCACTTCAGGTATTCTGCATACTGCTAATATTAAAATTCAAATCATATATAAAAGTTTGATAACTGGGAAAACTAACTGACCCACTGTTATTGAACATCTGCACTGTCGAATGTTATCATAATTTTTATTCACCAAACCTAAACATAATAGCACTCTAAACACATCCCAGCAATAGCCCAAAAAATATTCAAAATTGTCTGTCATAATGATTAAATGACAAAAAGAGATGAAAACAATATTCTGGTCATCAAACCAAAGATCCCTGAAAAATAGGTTTCAATTCAAATCCCGTCACCATAGAAAGGATTCGGCCGTTGCAAGATCCTCCTACAAGGCTACACCATCAAACTGATTGAAGTAAACCTTATAATGAGAAAAATATGCTTCCTTTTGGCATGCATCTCTTTTTTGCTAGAATGACAAGAAAAAAGCAACTCAATCAATCTAAAGTTAGCCTCCAATATTATAATTTTCTTGCACTGGGAGCAGTAGAAGAGGAACTCATACGTGCAGAACATGCAAATAAACTTTCCCAATGAAAGAGCATTTGAAATGCTTTCAGCTAAAAAATAGACAATTGGATGTATAGTTTTCCAATTTTCCCTTCATCTTTTCCTCACAAAGTCCAATCTGCAGAGTCTGTACACAGTCACGTACCCACATAAGCATTAAAGCTCCAGATAAGTATCTCTATCGTGAATCTAAATAAACAATAGTCAAAGTCATGGTTAAATAAAAGCAGAAATAAATGCGAACTGACGGATATATTTTAAGCTTTAAAAATATCTAAGCCATTACTATTTGTTCAACCTAAAGGAGACAAAAACAAAATTGGCAATTTTGTACAACAAAATTCATCAGTCACTACATTCATCATCTACAAGTTAAGAAGGATGCATTCCAATATGGTTAAATCAATCAATGACGACTATTAAGTTGCCTGCATTGAAACAATCAACAAGAATTTCAACAGACCTTGATCCTGTATGTTCTTGGCTTCAGTTCTTTCCCTATATGAATTAGCTTCTGCTCCTCCCTGGTCAACCTAGTTGATATCTGATGCGGATGTAAAAGTCCTGGAGTATCAAACAACTTGGCATTCCCAGGAAACACTCCCTCCATTCTCACAATCCCCAGTGTGGTCCCTGGCAGTGGCGCCTCTGTCAAATGAGTCAACTTCCTGCCGACACACTTCCCTATTGCGTTGATCAACGTGCTCTTTCCGGCATTCTGGGCCCCTATTGCCCACACTTGCCCTCTTGGCCCTGCCAACCCGGCCACATCATCTACCAAATTCTTCACTCCCCAGTCCCTCACTGCACTCACCAAATGCACACCTGTCAATTTTCCAGCTCCACCCTCCCTTGCCCGTGTCCTAACCCAATGCTCTAGCCTAGTAGGTGATAAGGAGCTAGGCAAAAGGTCAATCTTTGTCACCACCAACACTACCCTAGGCACATTCCCCGACTTACCCTCCTTCCATGATCGCGAGTTCTCATCAATAGTTCTCGAAACCAATTCAGCCACTTTCTTGGGAAAAGACCCATCAAAATCTACGGCATCCACCACCATCAACACCACAGTCCTTGCCCCAGTTATCGAGATCAACCTCCGCCCAACAGTGTGATCGAAGTCAAAATCTGGCAACAAGCTCTCTGCACCCGGCTCCTTCACCATTCCATAGTACCTCAAACTGTGACATCTGGCACACACAATTGGCTTTTCACTAACTTTTTCATCCGGGCAGCCAAGATTTTTGACATTTTTCGAGTTTTCATCAAAAACCTTATCACGGATGCCGGGATTTTCGGAATTTTCAATTTCAACTATCTCATTCAAAAACCCTCTTTTGAGAATGTCTGGGATTTCAGACTCATCAACAAAAGACCCTTTCTTTCCGATTTTCTTGTCTCTGTGACTTTTGGGCGAGGGTTTAACGAAAAACCCAGGTTGCTTAGGGTCAGAGTCTTGCAAGTAGATACCACAGCCAGGGCAAACGGGGATGGTATCTGAAGTGGCTTCGTCGTAGTTCCCATCTCTGGACGTCTTTAAATTTGTAAAGGACTGGTTTTTCAATTGTTCGGTAGAAAAATATCTAGTCAAAAATAACAGTGGGAGGGTTTTAGCAGGGTTTTGCGAGGAGGACGATAAAGTGGGTGAGCCGACAAGGATTAAAGAAGGGGTGGAGTTATATACAGGTCTTCTGTATGTATAGGTAGAAAGAGAAGATGAACTGAGAAGCTTTCTGAGCTTTGATAGTGAGAGAGTTCTCACTATCATTTTCATTTTTTCTCCGAATCAGAAGTTGGATTTCAGCAGCTATGGAGGTTTTGGGGGTTTGTCTCTCTCCAGACGGGCTCTATTTTTTTACAGTGCAATTTGAACTAAAGTCGCATTATTTACCAGAAAAATCGCTACTTTAACTTGCCTCCGTACTAGGGGAAAAAATTACATTACTGGTTACCAATCTATTGAGGCAGTAGCACATTGGTCATCAGCCTTTAAAATGAAACAAGTTAATTCTCAACCTTCACTATTGTTGTCCCATCAATTCTCGACGCTTAGCACTATCTAAATGATTAAATTGACATGTATAGCTCATGAAATGTACATTGATTTTTAAGGGTGTAAGCAACCTCGCCAAATCGAATCAACACTGTTGATTTATTCTTCTTTAATGCAATTTTAGCCCCTGTTTGACAATTATTATTCAAACTTTTCTTTCTACATACTGATTTTTAATTACACATTCACAAAATAAAATATGTTGTACGTTACTTTTTTAATCACGCATTCTCTTAAAAATTACTATTCAAAATATTATTTTTCCCAATAATGGTTGTGAAACAGGAGCTTAGTGATATTCAATCTTATCGACCAAATGTAGAATGTGTTTTTATGCCCACATAAAAGTAACCACCATTGTGCATAACAATTAATTCTCCATCTGTTAATACGAAATAATCTAAATAACATTGACATAAGCAAGAATTACGTTTCACAAATCAAATTTTTTTTTCCCCTCGTTTGATCCCCATTTTTTGGGTAAAATGTATTATGAAATAGTGATCATGTGGTTAAAAAGTAATGAATTTTTTTTTTTGAAATGCACGAACAATTATTTTATAAGAGAATGTATGGATGAAAATGAGTTTTGAAAAAATACATTCTTGAAAAAATGGGACTCAAACGATGTTCTTGTTCCTTGCACGTGTAACAATTTTCCATCATACCATCATTATGGAACCAAATAATCATATATTACAACTTAGTATTAGCAACATTACTTAAATTTCTGTACCATTGAACCAAAACATCAAATGAATCTTTCCAATCGAGGTTTCATCTCTGAATATTCAATTTTAAGGTATTACTGACCAAACAGTATTAAATAAACTAAAATCATATTCATTTTAATCTTAACCTATGTGGCTTATGTTTAGAAACACTCAAACCACATAGACTCACAAATACTATTTTCACATTCATCACTCATTTATATCCATTTATAAACAAAATTGTTCATAAACCCTTCACGAACATGCTTTAAGATACCATACACGCACTAGGAGGCTTGTGAGCAATGGCATGTCTTTACAATGCTAGAAAACAACTCAAAACATGGTATCTTCCAAGAACAGGACCTTTCAATATCACTGCCAGCAGTTTTAGCACAAACTACAATGGGGCAACAAACTATCAGACCTCCAACTACACAATAACAATAGAAATTTCTATCGGTTTTGTATCTGTAAATAAATTCACAAAACGAAGAAAACGAGAAAGGCAAAATTTGCTAACAGATGACTCATGAACTTTATAGATGCAACACAACTACACAAGTAACCACTAACCAACATTGAATTGTCATAAGTGAATCTAGTGACTACTTTAAACTGTCAAAAAGGATTAGGCCACATCTGTTTTGTATATTTAACCAAATTCCACGAGCACGAAAAGATTTGAGATTATGATTGTTCCTTCCAAATGCGCCCGGCCATTTTCAGCTTCAGTTCCTGTTTATTACCTCCGGAGAAAAAGAGTGCCATGTTTCTTTGGATAATTAGCCCATCCAAACTGTCTCTAACTGTTATATGACTATCGCGAATGCTCCTTGGAACTCCGTGCCATGTTAGCTTTCTGCCATTTCCACCAACTTCTAAGCTGTAATTGAACTTTTTCGCATCTTGGTCATCACCCATGAAACGGATGAATGCCATGTAAACAGGTGCTGTTCCTAGATTGAGAGCCTCAAAGTGCAGGCAAAATTGGAAGCTGAAACAGTTGAAAATCTGCACCCAGATATGAAAAAACGAGCTTATCGTGCCTTTCGTTTTCCTAAGATTTATTTGCTATGAAGAACATGTTTGGCTAAGCTTAAAAAGTTTACTTATGAGTAAATGACTAAATTTTAAAATAATTATTTTTTATGGACAAAAAATAGGAAAAAGTAACTTAGCCTTTTCTTCTTAGCTTAAACCATCATACTATAAATGGACACAACAACAATAGGTTCCAATGGCAACAGTTCCTGATATAGTTTATCACATACAAAAAAGATATAAATGCCTTTGAACAGATTCAGGATCAGGAACTGAGGAGTAAAAAGATCTTATGGAAAAAATGAAATGTTGACAAATTTATATGTCATTCCATTTGCTAGTAATATTCTTTCAGTAAATTCTCAAACTTCTATCCAGAAAGAAACCATAAATATGAATGAATATGTTTTGAAATCCAATTAACAATTCAATTTTGGATACCATTTTGGCCATGGTTTGTGAAGAAAATAAGATATTCACGTTGAAAGGCACACATAAGGTTGTTAACAAGTAACCCAACCACTTTTATTGTCCTTCTTTAAGTTTTGAAGACTGATCACGAATTTCAAAAGTTAGGAATTTCTTTTATACCACAGTAAAGAAAATTAAATCCAAAAATACGACAATAATTGAAAGGTGGAAGTAGTTTGGGTTACTGAAAGCTAAAAATATTAATTCAGAAAAGGACATTATTTTAAGAAAGCTCAAAATGGAAACAGAATCCAATTTGGAGAGTCATACATTCGTAGATAGCACATCAAACAGGGTAGGATTTTCTTCCTTCCCCATGATCGAACTAGTATGAATGTCTGTCAGAGAAAGAGAACACTTACAGTCAACATCCAAATAGCATTATTGACTTCTTTGGGTTTGGTCTTGACATATCGATGTTTAAAAGTACACCCATCATGCATGTCAACCTTGTGATCATTCTTGAGATGTGCTACAAGGAATGGGATATCACCAGTGACAAGGCATTCTTCTCCAGTGTAAGGGCAATTGTAGGGACGGTATCTGCAATCCTGTTCGTGCTTGAGCCTGCTATGATACGGGAATGTATCTTGACAACCTAGAATCTTGTAACTGCAAGGCAGTTCTAATGATTGTGCAATTTTCTCTAATGCCAAGCACCTTATATTCCCGAGCTTGTGACGACAAATCGGGCAACTGCGTACCTTGGACTTGCAATTCGAGCATAAAGTGTGGCCATTTGGGCACTGAAAAAGAGAAAATTGGATCAAATGTATATGACAGAGTTAATGCTAGCTTAATTTGTGCTGTTTTCTTACAAAATCTGGTTCAAACAATCAGTTTCAAAAGAGAGCAAATCTTTTTTTCTACAAAATCTGACAAGTTGACAACTCTATTATTTGACTGTCAACTCAGAACCAAGATGTTTTTTTTTTTTTTTTTGAGCCACAGAAAATTAACTTTTTAAGAATAAATCAATGTTACTTTATTTTCTTAAATATGCAATGGTGACGAGAACAAACCTGGTGAATGGGAGGGCACATTACATTCATACAAATGGGGCATTCAAGTAGTTCGTGCACAGCAGTATTGGATGCCGCTTCACGCTTCGCAAGAATTGAAGATTTTCTGGAAGGAAAAGTTTTAACTTCAACAATTTCAGGTGCAATACCATAATCGGCATCTTGGGACTCAATAACGCTCTTATAGGTGCTACCTTGAGGAGTCATGATTTTTCCCTAATGATAATATATGAATTCCTGCCAAGGATGACAAATGTGCAAAGTTAATTGGGCAAATTTTTACTTAAAGGGCAATTTGTATGATGAAATAACACAGATCAGGATAAGCTTGCTTCTTAATAGTTAACTGATAGTGCGTCACTTCCCATAATTATAGAGTACAGCACTAGTACCAAATAACAGTTGGCAGAGATAGAGTTCAGAAATCATCAAGTGTCCATATAAAATGTTCATTTTTCCAAATAGAACCAAAACACGTTTCTCGTCTTCCTAGACCAAAAGCTTTAGCAATGGCAAAAAGATCAACCTAACAATAAGCATACTGCTGAGTCCCTGTGCATACGTAAGTTACTAGTTCAAAAACTACCTTTAGCATCATAGACATGTTTCTTTAACGCCCATTACATTTATTAGAAAAACATGCGCACATACATTTGGATTGCTGTTTTTTCCTCAAAATTTGATAGTAAAATACTGAAAATTTAGTACTAATGCTCATCTAGGAATACAATATGAACACTAGATAACAGACGTTTAATCCGTACTGCAGTGAAGATAAACATAGAAAAATCTCCTAGTGTCTTCTTGGTGCCAACTTCTGCTCATCATCCCAATTTATACCAGATAACAGCAGAAGCCAAAACTAAAGCAAATGTAGTTGTGAAAGGACAACTAAATATGCTGATAGACATCACGAGTTACTAGCATTGAGAAGTTATGTTCCGTAGTTAGGAATCTTTTATGAAATAGCATCTACCAAATAAAAAAAAAGATAATTGACCATTATCTGTGGTCATGTGGTAACATATCCAGATTGCTACAACTTAAGCATGAATACCTAATGTTTAATCTCCACCTGATCATATTTTGTAGCAACAGCAAGGAAAAAGAAAATTAAGAAATTCTAGGTTCTGTTTAAGAAAAACATAACTCCCTTAAAATAAGCAGTTAAGAACACCTTACCAAGAATATTCACAACTAACATATGACAAGCACCCATACTAGCAAAACAAATAAACAGTTAAGCTATATTTTTTCTGCACTGTGAACAAATATCATAATACTCCTTTAGGGTCGCATGTAATGCCATCACAAAGATAGTTTACGTTGCATCCAAACATGCATGAGGTACACGTCAAACTCAACCCAAGAAAGCATATATTTATGGTCTTCCGAGCAGGAAAGTCCGAGACTCTAGGAGCTCAATGCGATGTACAGTATCGTAAAAAAACTGACTCCAAAAAAAATCCAAATGAAGAAGAAACTCATTAGTAGAATTTGTGTGCAATAGCAAACAGGATGCACTCTTTGGCACTTTGTTTAATATAAAATTTTCACTTGTCAAGAAAAGAATTGAGGAGAAATATGATCCACTCAGACTTCGGGATACAAAACAAATGTGCTCCATTATATAAATGCACTCCTTAAGGTGGTCAATCTATTTTCACTTGATATTCATGTAGCTCAATCCAGAGTAAATTTGGAGTCATAGAATTGCGAATACGATGAACCAAATTATGATTCACAAGTTAATATCAAGACATAATAGATCCAAATTTGGAATCAACATAAATATAACAATTTTCCCTCCTTAAATCAGAGTAGCCATATTGTGCATCATCTGACGTCACATCAAATTTGAAAAAGAAATCCCTCCACATACTTTTCCAAAATGGTGCTTATAAGCACCTTGTAAGCTCAGTCGAACATGATCGCATGACCAGGGGTTAAAAGAAAACAAGTAGACCAAATTGGTGCTTATAAGCACTTTATAATTCACAAGGTAATATCAAGACGTAATAGATCCAAATTTGGAATCAACATAAGTATAACAATTTTCCCTATTTAAATCAGCATAGCCATATTGTGCATTGTCTGACGTCACATCAAATTTGAAAAAGAAGTAATCCCTCTACAATCTTTTCCAAAATGGTGTTTATAAGCACCTTATAAGCTCAGCTGAACATGATCGCATGACCAGGGGTTAAAAGAAAACAAGTAAACCAGCTATAAGATTTTTTTAACATTGAATCAGCACACATTAATTGCTATATAAGAATTACTTAACAGTTATTTGCCAGACTACTTACAATGAAAAAAGAAATCCCAATACATCCAAGACTCTGTTTAACTATTAAAAAAAAAATTACTATCATAAACACTCTTAAGAGTAACATGGGAAAGAAACTAATGGACCAAAAAATGAAAAAAGAAAACTGATATAAAACTTCTAAAAAGAACCAGTATTAGAAAAGGGAATCTCTTAACTCATTAAAAAAAATAAGTTCAATGTTTTACTGAACTTATGAGTTAAAATATACAGTATAGATTTTCTAATTTCTATAAAGAATCCCGCTCAAGAAGATTTAGACAAGCCCAATGCAGCAAATACATCACGCAATACTTGAGAGCACCAAATTAAATTTCTGCAGTTTTAGGCTATAAATTTCAAACACATGCAATCCAAGACCCAATATATAGATATCATGTATTTTTTGTTCATATAACAATTTAAACACCAATCTCCAGTTAATAAGGGAAACCACAAGGATGAAAACACTGATGGACGATTAATAAGAAATCAAAACAATAATTTTGGTTGAGATTAATAAATGACTGAACTACAAGTATACAAGAAACTGAAAGATCTTTTTTTTTTTGTGGCTAAATCTTCTTTTCTTCACTGATGATCATCAGAGACTCAGAAAAACACAACCACCAGCTTCCCAATAATCTCAATTTCAATTTCTTACACTTTTCAGAAAAGAACCACCCAGAAAAGAAAAAACTTTGAAAAAATCAAAATTCTCAAAAAAGTAAAAGAAACGGAAGATTCAAAGAACACTTTGGGAAAAGAGAAGTAGGAGTAAAAGAAAAATCCGAGCAAGAAGACTGACCAAGAAACAAGGTTTTTTGCTGGCAAAAGGCAAAGAGCCTGAAATGAAAATCAACCCATATTTGAATTAAATGGGCAATAATTGGATTGTGAGAAAACAGAAGAGCTGGTTTTTGTTCAGGTGGAACACAATCCATAAAGAATACATGTCATTTCTTTCCCCATATTTACGTGTCTAAAAGCAGTACTAAGTAATCAGATGTCTGCTTTTGTTTTTCTTCTTTCTTCTGTACAAGAATTTTGAAAGGAAAATAATTTAAGACAGCTTTCTCCCACATGAAAAGAAAAAAAAAAAAAAAAAGTTCTTAGATAAAGCGCTTTAACCAAAAAAAATTTATTCGTAATCGATGAAGATTAAAATCAAATTTTTAGAAAATTTTGATAGAAATTGATGAGATATATGATTAAAAAGTTGTGAAATCCATAAAATATACGATCAAAATGAATGGTTAATTTTAACATACATTAAAATTTATATTTTAATCGATAACAAACAGTGANATTAAAATCAAATTTTTAGAAAATTTTGATAGAAATTGATGAGATATATGATTAAAAAGTTGTGAAATCCATAAAATATACGATCAAAATGAATGGTTAATTTTAACATACATTAAAATTTATATTTTAATCGATAACAAACAGTGACTTAAACTTTTCAATAAATTTTAAGTCGATACAAAAATTTGTACCTTGTTTGAATATGGTCATTTTATCTTATTTTGATAAGATAACGTATTAGATCTATTAATTCGCCAACAAAGGCGTCGGATCAGCTCCCATTAGTTAAAACTAATGGAGATGAACAAAACGATCAACTTCAAATTAATATTTAGTTTTAATGACTCACTTGAAATATTATTTAAAATTTTACCACAATCTCAGATACCAGAGTTATTTCTTCACTTGTCACTTCTGCCCTTGTTTGATGGCGAAATAATTGTAAAAAACAATATTTTGAATAGTGATTTTTAGGAGAACGTGTAATTACAAAGTATGAAAAAGTTTTGAATTTAGTCCATATTTGAGTCATATTATTTTGGAAGAATGTATCCTGGAATAGTACATTGATTGAAAATGTGTGGTTGAAAAAAAAAGGAAAAGTTATTGATGTGATGGAAAATATTATTTACTTATTTTCAATCACACATTTTTCAATAAAATAATATTTCCCTTCACATCAATAATTTTTCCCTGTTTTTCAATCACATATTCCCCATTATATCAACCAAAAAATACATTCTTGGAGCAAAAATGTAAACCAACCAGGGGCTTACAAGTAGAAATTAGAATATTTTATTCTGTGGATGTGTGGTTAAAAATAATTATGTAAAAAAAAGAACTTTTAAATAATGATTGTCAAACGGGGACTTGAATATTCAGCCCATATTTGGTGGGGATTAAAATTAGATTTTTTAGTAGATTTTGATAATTTTTTTTAAAATATATGATTTAAAAATTGTGAGACGCATAAAATATGTGATTAATATTAATTATTTAACTTTAACTTAAATTAAAATTTAATTTTAATCAATACCAAACTATATAGTAAAACCATCAAAATTTATGACACCAAGTTTTCAGTCCACGTGTGTTGAATTCCTCTTTCTTCTTTTCTAAAAATTATTTGTTTTCTGATCTTTTTATCATTATTATATTAATTTGTGTTTATGGTGCTAATGTGTAATTAATTTTGTGGTTTAAATTGGTACACCTAAACATTTAAAGGGTAACCTAATGGGTTTTGGGGGTTTCGTTTTGTAGTGGTGACTGACTGGTGACACTGACTACTTATATAGCTCTATGCAAAATGTCCCAATTGAACAATAACACCTATTGGGTTATAATTCATAGGTTTTGACAAATTCTTGATAAATTTTTTTAACAATTTTTTAATAAAAATAGATAAATATGTGATTAAAAAATTGTTAATATTTTGAATTTTACGGAACGTGTTGTTAAAAGGGTTAATTTGACAAATGGTCACTGAAATTACCT
>CAIGRO010003298.1:0-15810 GCA_903798355.1 Fraxinus baroniana
ATATATATATATATATATTTATGCAGTTTATTTATTTTAATAAATATTTTTTGGTTGTAAGCCTCCCGATAATTTTCTTTATCATTTTTTTAACATTTGCCAAAAGTCTATCGTCGTTAAAGGTCATCCATACAATTTATAATTTTTGATATTTTCGACGGATTGGCGCCAATTTTAGCAAACTATTTCTTGTCGTCACTAAACATGCCGGTAAATTTTTGTGGCTTTGAAAAATATAATAGCCATTGGAAAATCATTGCTAAGTTTGTAGATGATTTATGTCACTAAATGTGTTTGATGTTAGATTAAAACCATAATACCCATTTTTCAAAAATACATTTTTTAACATTTTTTTCTCTATTATTTTCAAATTCACGTTTTTCAATAAAATAATATTACATGTAAATTCAAATTCTTTTCTTATTTTTCAACCACATATTTTTCCATGAAAACATCATTTAAAATGCATTATTGGGAGAATAATGTGGCTCAACAATTGTAGGACGAAAATCGAGATTTTTGTGCTTTCAAATCTACCAGAAAAAATAATAGTTGTTGAAAATTTGTAGCTAAATCCGTATGCGAATTTGTAGTAATTACGTCTCTGAGTCTGCTATAAAAGTTTATTTCTTGAATCAAACCAGCTCATAATGGCAATAATCAGTACTTCGTCGGACATACTTAAAGCCAATTAATTTAACAAGTTTTCCAAAAAAAGGTGTAATACAATCGTAATGGAATAAAATTTATTATCTTTCAGTAAGGAAAGAAAAAAGATTTATACGCAAAAGATTGTTTTAGAAATTTCACATTTCTTTCTTTATGATTGTTTTTATTACTAAACTCTCCTATTTATTGCAACAGATTCAATATAATTAATTGTTTGAGACAAATATTTATAGATATTTTTGTACATTTCAGCTTGTAACCTGAAATTGGAGCTACATCAGAGGGGATTGAATTATTTTGCTCAACAAAAAAAATGGTACACATATCGTTCCCCCGTCTTCTACAACCATGCTACTTGTTATTTACTAATTATTCGAGTCCATTTTATTTGTTAGAATTCTACGACTATGCTATTTATTTGGACTTTTAGATTGATTTCGCCGAATGTTCGTTTGATTGTTTAAATAAAAAACTCATTAAGTTCTGCGTAATCGAATACTTAAATTGTATTGGATTAAGTTGTAAATGTTTTTAATTTTAAATAACTTTTATAATTTATTTTTTTAAAACAATTGAACATCTCTAATATCTTTCAAGCATTGTAGATTTTTCTTGACAAAAACAATTTAAGATTTTTAACGATTAGAAACCAAACAATTTACTTATAAATCGACAGATATGATATTTATTTTGGGGAAAATTCATATCTTAGGAAAGTCTATGCCAATTCAAAACTCAGATAATGAACTTAAATTTTCAAGTTTCATGTGATAACTAAATAATTAAAAATATATTAATATCATAGTTATATAATTAATGGTCACAATTATATACTTATAGATAACAATTTATTTATTAATCACAAATTAAAAATATTATAGGTCACAAAATTTATTTATTGGTCATAAATAACAATTTTTATATGTCACAACTTATTTAACGATCATAGATTTTTAAATTAGTTAGTCATAAATTATTTTTTAGTCACGAATTATCAAATTTTTAGGCTACAATTAAATAGTTGATCACAAAGAATCACATATCAACCATGTAATTGATCATAAACGCTTAAATAGTTGCCACAAATGCTCTTCATCACATTCCGCCGTCGTCGTCGTCGTCGTCGCTGTCGCCATCGCCATCAACACAACAACACCACCCAACCAGCATCGTCAACATTACCGCCACCTTATCGCCACAGCCAACATCACAACCACCACCACCACTGCCGCCCAACTACAAACACTCTTCACAATTTGTAAACCACCGCCATCCCAAAAACTCTAGATTTCACCACCACTTTACTGCCAACACCCAAAACAACCCACAACATATCGAAGTGAAGAAACACCATGTCACCGCCGCTGCAGTGGCAACTGTAGTGCGCACATCGTCGTCGTAGCGATGGTGGCTGGAGTGCGGAGTCACCCCAGACATATCGAAGAGAAGAAACGCCATGTCATCGTCGTTGCAGCGGCAACTGTAGCGCGCAGAGCAGCGTGCACAGCTTCCTCGTAACGACGGTGATTGGAGCGCGGAGTCACCCCATACATATCGGAGGGAAGAAACACCACATCCACATTGTCGCCGTCCCTAAAACCATATCCATGTCGTCGCTGTTGTCTATAGCGTGCAGAGCAGAGCAGCACGCACAGCGCCGTCACATAGGTGGCAACTGTAGAGTCGCGCACATCGTCGTAACTGCAACGGCGTTGACGTTCGCCACGTTCGCGGCGCTTTTGAGCGCTGCACGCAACAACGTTACTGACGAATCTCGTTGAGGAGATGTGGAGTGATAGAGGAGATTTTGACTTCATTGAAGAGAGGGAGAGTAGGAGGATTCCGACTTCGTTAAGAGGTTGAGGGAGAGTGGGAGAATGAATTAACGTGTGTTTGATGGATATTATTGAGAAAATAATGTATTTTAAATAGTGATATGATGGAAAATATGTGGTTAAAAAGTAATGAAAATTTATTGATGTAATAAAAATATTATTTTATTAAAGAATATGCAGTTGAAAATAAATTTTGAGAGAATGTATTTTGAAAAAATGCATACCAAACAAGGGCTTAAAATGATTTAAGGATTGAGAAATTGGGTGGAGCTAGTGTTATGGTGGGTGTTGAATTTGTAATACAATTATTAATATTAAAATAGTAAATTGTCCCCTGATTTTTTATTAAATATACATTTCTGTAATGTGATCTTCGAATACTTGTTTAAGTGTAATTTCCACATTTATTTATATCTTATTAATAAAAAAGGTTCTTGTACGTGAATTTATAAGGGAAAAAATCTTTAAAATTTCCCAGTTTAAAAAATTGGTAACAGACGGACATTCAAGAATCCAGGAGGGTCGTTAGGACCCCATTGAGCTCAGCATAGGGGCTCTGTTATTTCTTTCACTTGCAAGCTCTATTATTCCTTACGCTGAAAGCCTGTGGTGCATTCAGAAACCAGAAATTGTTTGCTCTTGCATTTTGTACTGGTATCTTGAAACTCCAGATTTTAATGGAAGTATGGAACCTGTTTACTCTGTAATGTAGGGTGCTGTTTATTTCTTATGGTTATGAATTCACAGAACATGTAGTAGTTTGCATTGTATCCCAAAGAACTTCAAAATCTTGCTGTTACAAACTTTGTACCAACATTTTTCTATATTTAGCAGAGTAATTTTCTACCAAAGGACTATGATGCAGCAACCAGGGAATTCTACTCAAGTGTCGGAAAGCGGACAAGATCAAGGAGGAAGATCTACTTTGGGATGGCACTGGGGATTTCTTGTAGTTCTGGGGCTGTGGAGGAAATTGGCACTGTGCATGGCAATTCTGCACCACGTCGCCATCAAAGACCGAAGAAAAAGACTTTGGGTACCCTTTAAAAACATTTGAATGACTTGGATTGCAAATAGATTTTACTTATAAACGTCGCTCCCTTGGAGCGTTTCCCATGTGATTAAATTCTGGATGCCCCTTGCAAATCCTTTGTAGTTTTAGCAATGTCTGCTCTTGTTTAAGCTTTTCTAATTTAATTTGTTCAAAAGATTATCATAAAAGCTTTAATTTTAAAATTTTATGCAAACTGGACAAGGGAATTGAATCTTTCTGGTTATATTGCTTCTTCATGACATTTTTAACAGGTGTAGTTTCTTCTGGAATCTCCCTTTCCAATGTGAGAGGATTTAGTAAATGAAAGTTCTCAGTACATATGAACTTGTATATGCATTAAGGATTTTTGGCAACCAAACACGTCTCTTGCAGTAGGGAGCACCTCTGTCCTAACCATGAAATTTATGTGAAGTTAATCTGGTGAATTTCCATTTATTGATCCCATCTTTTCCCCCCTATTTAAGCCGGAAAGGATAAAGCACATTTTAGAATCTTATGACACGAGGATTTCGTGAGCACAGGAAAGTAAATATGAAAGAGTGCTTTATCTTCAATTCCCTTACTTTTCAACTTTCAGATCATCTCTTATACATAAGGAAGTAGTCACTTTGAAAAATAAATGGTAATTTTACGTTCAAAAGTCTTTGATAATTAATTCATTGAGTAGATTAAATATATATATTTATGTCCCTGAACAGGGAACAGAAACAAAGATATGAATTCCAAGGAAACTGAGATTGAAAAAATTGACGAAGCTGAGTTCAGAAATAAAAAAAAGCATTCTGCATTCAAGGAAGGGTCCTCAATAAGGCCAGAATCAAAAGGAGATTCTGCAGCCAACTTTAATAATCCTCGTGGTGTGAGCGAAAATGTACCAAATGTTGATATGCATGAATCCTCTTTCTCACGGGATGCTGGCGACAGATGTGCAGATGAAGAAAATGTTGAAATCAAGAACTCTGTTTACAGGGAGAGCTTGCTTGTAGAAAAAGGTGATAGTGTTGAATTTCTCATTTTATCTGGTCATTGTTGTTTGAATCTTGAATTTTGCACAATTTCACTAGTAATTTTGTCACATTAAGGTTTTAGTCAAGATCACATATATATGATAGTGATATTTCATTTAAAGAATTTGAAGCTTGGAAAATTATTAGAACCTATACATTATCTCCTCATGATTATTTTTCTAAATATTCCCAACATATTTTAGCTACGAATGCCAAACTGAGAGGATTTAGTAAATGAAAGTTCTCTGGAAAAGAGGCCAGGGCATACGAACTTGTATATGCGTTAAGGATTTTGGTATCCAAACATGTCTCTTGAAGTAGGGAGCACGGACCACCTCTGTCCTAACTATGAAATATACGTGAAGTTAATCTCAATGAATTTCCATTTATTGATCCCATATTTTACAGAAGAATAATGCTAAGTGGGGTTGAACACCAGTCTATGTGTCATATGTCATGTTAAATAGATCATAATTCCTTGTATTTAATTGAACATGTAATTTAATGCTACTATTATTACCATCTAGACTCGTGTTAAATAACATTACTCTTTGTAGAATCAATCCCTCATTTTTTACTGTACATGAATATGTTGAGCTCAGGCTGCTCAGCATGTCTTGAAGAATGGAAAGATTTTTTTTTTTTGCTCATATTATTATACGTATTCGATATTGGGTTGTTCATAACAAACCTATTCCTTCCATATTTACTCGACAAATTTTTGGGGTTATTCATCAGCATGGGTTTTGCTTCCTCTTCTAGTACAGGTTTGGGAGCCCACGTCCAAACGAGTATTTTACAGAGAGCAAACTAAATAACTGGCAAGACATATTGATGGTGCAGCAATAGTTAAGAAGCCATGACATTTCGTCATACTGATAAGTGGAATATTTCTTTGTGTATACCTATTAGGGAACTAGGATTTGCACCTCAGGAGGGAAACATAGGGTGCGAAAACCTTATTTTCTTAAGGTTTTTTCTTAGAACTTACCATCCCACAGCATCACAGCTTCATCCTAATATTCCTTCATTTCACAGGATGTGTATATGGCATATTCTAGCACGTACCTTTAAACACTTTCAGATTTGCCTCTTTTACCTTTTCCCCCTTATTTAAGCCAAAAAGGAGAAATCACATTTTAAAATCTTGTAACACGAGGATTTCACGAGCACTCGAAAGCAAACAATGAAAGAGTGCTTTATCGCCAATTCCCTCCTTTTCTTTAGTTTTGAACTTTCAGATCTCGGATAATAAGGAAGTAGTCACTTTGAAGAAATAAATGGTAATGTTACGTTCAAAAGTGTATACTTTTCTTTGATAATAATTCATGGAGTAGATTAAATATATATTTATGTCCCTCAACAGGGAATGGAAGTGGAGATATGAAGTCCATGGAAATTGAGATTGAAAAAATTGACAAAGCAGAGTTCAGAAGTAAAAAAATGCATTCTGCATTCAAGGAAGGGTCCTTAATAAGGCAAGAATCAAGAGGAGATTCTGCAGCCAACTTTACTAATCCTAGAGGTGTGAGAAAAAATGTACAACAGGTTGATATGCATGAATCCTCTTTCTCAAGGGATGCTGGCGACAGAAGTTCAGATGAAGAAAATTTTGACATGAAGAACGCTGTTTCCTCGAGACACTTGAAGGAGAGCTTGCTTGTAAAAAAAGGTGATGATTTTGAATTTCTCATTTTATCTGGTCATTGTTGTTTGGATCTTGAATTGTTGCACAATTTCACTAGTAATTTTTGTCACATTAAGGTTTTAGTCAAGATCACATATTCATGATAGTGATATTTCATTTTAAGAATTTGAAGCTTGTCAAAATTATTAGAACCAATCCATTCCTTTGTCATGATTATTTCCTAGAAATTGCCAACTTTGGGGAAATGTGCTATTTTCTGATTCCTTCGGGGGGAGGGGGGCAGTAATTATATACCCCGGCTTTGAATACAAGATCCTCACATCTACTGTTACACGTACGTCGAAGAAAATGCCCCCTTCTTTTTTGTTCTCTCTTCAACTTATCAGATATCAAATACGTATGGACAGTAGGCTTTTTTTAGAAGTAAAAAATGTTTTATTGTGAAAAATGTTGCTGGTACAGACTTTCCCATTAACACGAAACAGTAGATTTTCCTAAATTTTCATGTCTCCTTGTAGAGAACACAAATGTAGACACAAGTTCTGAGGAAATTGAGATTGAAAGAATTGATGAAGCTGAGTTCAGAAGAAAAGAACCACTATCTTCATCCACGAGAAGCTCCTTTACTGGGCAAGGATATAATGAAGGAAATTCTGCTGCTGATTGCAGGGAAAATGCTAGAGGTACAAGCAAAAAGATATTCTTATCTTCAACTTATCAGATATCTGATACGTAAGACAGTAGGCTTCTTTTAGAAGTAAAACATCAACGTTACAGTGAAAAATGTTTTGCTACAGACTTGCCAATTAACACAAACAGTTGGTTTTCCTAACTTTTAGTGTATCCTTGTAGGGAACAAAAATGAAGATGCAAGTTCTGAGGAAATTGAGATTGAAAGAATTGATGAAGCTGAATTCAGAAGAAAAGAACAACTATCTTCACCCATGAGAAGCTTCTCTACGTGGCAAGGACAAAATGAAGGAGATTCTGTGGCCTATTGCAGTGAAAATGCTAGAGGTACGAGCAAAAATATATCCTTGTCTGATTACTATGAATCCTGTAAATATTTCTCTGTTTGTCAACTACAATTAGGTGGACAGCAGCATAGTTTCTTATTATGATTGCTTTTAAAAATTGTATTTTGATGCTTTGCGAGTTTTTAAAATCATTTTTCATTCAGCATAAAGACATAAAAGGTTACATTCATTTTTTTTTTTACAATTTTTTTTTATTCTTTTTTTTTTTTACAATTTTTTTTTTTTTTTTTCTGTTTGATAGACTGTGAGAACCGATCTGAATGGAAGGAAATTGATGAAAACAAAAACAAAAGAGCAGGTTTTGTCCAACGTATTACTGGTTCTAGCAGTGACAGCGAGAAAACTAATAGTCTATATGACAATGAAGTTGCCTCCTCCCAAGGAGATGGAATATTATTGCATGGAAGCAGACATCTGATTGCAAGTCAGACTAGATTGAAGAAGGGAATTCTAAAAGATCAATCGAAAGTTGACAGAACTAGTTTGGGTTCATCTGATGAATTGCTTTCTCCTAGTGATAGTGGATTTGATAGTGTGGATTATGAACATTACTCAGTGGAGATTTCTGATTCTTCTGATGATGTGGAGTCATCACGCTCCTCCATGAAACATAATCTACAAGACAAAACGACTAAAGATCACAGTAATTTGAAAGGATCTGTTGCAAAACATACCTCAAAGAAGAGAGACCTTTCGCATTGTGATGATGGAAACCTACTCGTGGATGATAAGATGAGTGACAAAGAGGAAGGAACTTTGGAGCCAACAAAAAAGAAGCCAGTTACTTCACAAAAGCATTTTGACCTTTCGCATTGTGATGATGGAAACCTACTCGTGGATGATAAGATGAGTGACAAAGAGGAAGCAACTTTGGAGCCAACAAAAAAGAAGCCAGTTGCTTCACAAAAGCATTATGATTTCATCAGAATTCTCTCAGATTCTGTACTGAATAAGGAATCTTATTTTGACAAGGAAGAAAGCGATGAAGAAGCTAAGAAGGAAACGTCACCTCAATATACCCTTCCTTTGAAATTCAGATTTGAAGATGAGGTCCCAAAACAGACTGAAAAATCAGAATATGAAAAAATGGTGGAAGGTTTGTTTGCCGAAGCGAGCTTAGCTCTCACATTAGAGGAAATGGGTTCCTTCGATTGCCATGAGGTAAGTCCAGCATTAAATGTGTATAATATGAAAGTAATTGTTTCTGTTATTTTTAGGGAAGTCGAAAGTTTGACTAATTAAATGACTTGCACTTTGTTATTGACCTTATCATTGTAGAACATCAATAAAATATTGCGACTATTAGGCATATAGATGGGTTGCCTAATTTCATATCATTCCTTTCTGACTTAAAATGATTATACACTCCTCGTGTATTATGCATTGATTAATGAAATTTTGATTACCTTTAAAAAAAAATGCTTGAAAATTGAAACTTCTAAGCAACTATTTTCCATGGAAATGAACCACTTTAAATATTCCAGTCAGTTCCATATGTATCATTTTGAATCTGCACTTTCTCCAATATATTTGGTAAAGAACCAGAAAGAGGATTTCTCTTCTTACTTTAGAGATCTGCTTTCACTTGGTATGAAATTTTCAAGAAACGATTAATTATCATATAGAAGCTACATCTAAATTCCTTTGACTAGGTTATCAGGGGATTAGTCTTTCACTATTATCGACTAACATTTGTGATGAAAAATATAAATGTTTGGAAATAATTTTAATTACATATATTTTCTTCATCTGCTTATTTTCCAGAAAAGGCTTCTCTGATCTAGATTTTCTAGTCATCCACCACATTTTAATGACTTATTTTTGACCAAAAAAAAGAGAAAAAAAATTCAGTATCGCATTTCCTCTATGGGTGTGCTAGAAGTCGGATCATCCAATTATTAGTTTATAACACAACACAATCCTGGAAACATATCCAAGGGTCCATTAGTCTGGTATTTCATTATTCCAGCCAGGCAGTTCGTTGTTTGTTCGTGAATCAAGAATTAATGTTTCATCAGCATGTTTAAGAAAGCTGTGCAAAGACTAACCATTCTGATAATGGTCAACAGAATGATAAAAAAATTGCAGAAGCTCCTTCTGCTAAAGAGACTCAACACGACAGATGCTCTAGAGGGTTGCACTGTTTGGCCTTACAAGATGACATTGGTGTAAGATGCATGTATTGTCCTTATGTGGATTGTGAACCGGAAGAATTAATGCCTCCATGGGTAAGTATTTTGATTTGATTAGTCCTTCAATCCTCTTTGATTGAGCGTCTGTTTGGTAACCATTCTTGGCCAAACTGAGAATGTATTTTCCACCCGTTATCTGTGTCAGTGGGACCCAGGTGCAGCAGCTTTTGCATATGGCAGCAACATGTTTCCAAATTTGCCTCACTTGTCTCACAAAAAAAATTGTTTGAAACGGCAAATTGGTAATTTCACCAAATTTGGTCAAAAAAAACGGCAGCTCCTTCTGACACGGTTGGTGTATAACGGGTGAAATTTTTCTACAAAATGGGGAAAAATGGTTACCAAATAGACGCTGAATTATGAACTTGCTTGTGTGAAACTTTTTTATTCTACGCTTGCAGATGGAGAAAACCCACCGAGAATCAGACAGGAAAAGATGTTCTGACCCAGAGAAGTTATTGCCTGATGGACTTGATTTAGAATCATCAGTGGATAATGTTACAGGTTTCATCAGTAAAGCTGAAGGATCCGTTTGGAATTTAAGTCCTCGTCTCAGAGAAGGCCTGTACAAGCATCAGCAAGAAGGCTTCGAGTTTTTGTGGAAGAATTTAGCTGGAAGCATTGATCTCACAGAACTGAGGACTTCTGATCCAAGTGGAGTGGGGGGATGCATCATATCTCATGCTCCAGGCACTGGAAAAACCCGTTTGGCTATTGTTTTCTTGGAGACATATTTAAAATTGTTTCCAAACTGCCGACCTATGATTATTGCTCCAGCCAGTATGCTCCTCACATGGGAAGAAGAGTTCAGGAAATGGGAAGTTAATTTCCCATTCCATAACCTAGGCAGTCTTGAATTCTCCGGGAAGGAAAACAAGTTGGCTCTCAAACATCTGCCCAAAAGAAAATGCCGCGACAAGAATGCAATTCGTTGGGTAAAAGTATATTCATGGGATAAAAGGCCAAGTGTTTTGGGAATCAGCTATACTCTTTATGAAAAGCTGGCTGGAGAAGAAATTGTCAAGGGGAAAGAGATGAAGAAGAGAAAGAGAAGCATGGTCGACGAGGAGCATGAACCTCTGAAGAAGATACTTCTTGAAAAGCCTGGATTGGTTATTCTCGACGAAGGGCACACTCCTCGCAACAACCGAAGCAGTATCTGGAACACACTCCTGAAACTCAAGACAGAAAAGTGTGTCATTCTTTCTGGGACTCCTTTCCAGAACAACTTTGCAGAACTCTTCAACACATTGCGCCTAGTGAGACCAACAATTGCTGACACAGTTGGAAAAGAGAGAGAGTTTGCAGAAATGATCGCCTCAAGGGGGACAAAAATGAGGGGAAAATATAAAGGACCTCACCCTATTTACATTGCAGACCCATTTGACAATGCTTCGATAGAGAAACTTAAATCTGCAATAGCACCATTTGTTCACATACACAAAGGTGCCATTCTTCAGCAGAGTCTTCCTGGTTTGAGAGACTGCGTGATCCTTCTGAGACCCCCCACATTGCAAAAGAGTCTACTTGATAGGATAGAAGGCTTACCAAACACTTTTGAATTTGAACACAAGGTAGCATTGATCTCTGTGCACCCTTTCCTTTTCTTACGATCCCATTCAACAGAAAAAGAAAACTTCGAAATTGACCAGGACGCGTTAGAGGCTTGTAGGCTTAATCCGAATGAAGGTGTGAAAACAAGATTTCTCTTGGAACTTGTCCGCCTCAGCATTGCCAATAATGAAAAGGTGTTGGTATTTAGCCAGTACATTCAGCCTCTAGAATTAATAAAGGACCAGCTAATAGCAATTTTCGAGTGGGTGGACGGAAAGCAAGTTTTCACGATGCAAGGAAAGCTAGAACAGAAGCAGAGGCAGATCTGGATAAATTTATTCAACGATCCACAGAGTGAAGTAAAGGTAATGCTTGCCTCAACAAAGTGCTGTTCTGAGGGTATAAATTTAATCGGGGCTTCAAGGATAGTTCTCCTGGATGTTGTATGGAATCCATCTGTGGAAAGGCAAGCTATAAGCCGTGCATACAGGCTTGGCCAGAAGAAAGTAGTCTACACATACCATCTAATGACATCTGGGACAACCGAGGGGGATAAGTACTGTAGGCAAGCTCAAAAGGACCGCTTATCTGAGCTAGTGTTCTCTTCTTCCTCGAATGAAAACGAGAATCAAAAGAAACCTGCTGCAGGAATGGAAGATGTAATCCTAGAAGAGATGGTCCATCATGCCAAGCTAAAGGATATGTTTGAAAAGATTATCAACCAGCCAAAAGACACAAATTTAATTGAAACTTTTGGTCTGACATCCTGATAGAAACAAGTAATTTCCAGTATCTTTTCACAAGGTTTCTTCAAAGATTTTTTAAAATCACATTACATTTTCGATGGCGAGATGCAGGCTCAGTAGACTTGTCATATTGAAAATCCTTTGTTAGGTTCCATAAATTTCGTCTTGGACATAGACTTTTATCATCTCTTCTATCTGAAATGCAGGAAACAACTTTGGCAGGGGTGCAACTTACTACTTAAAATGCTTTAGACAGGATGCAGCCTTAGTCATGGATCAAGAAAGGTATTCTTTTCTCAATAGATAAGGACCTAATAGATATTACACATTCATATAGCGGTGATATTAACTGTACATGATAATCAGGAAATGAAATTCATTAATTTCAGCAAGCAATTGAAAAGGGAAAAAAATCAGAAACATATTTTTATCAGGTGCATACTATAATATTTTTCAGCTGTTTTCTATTTACCTGCAGGAGCAAAGGCCAACAGTGAGAATCTTTATAACTCAAGTGCAGATAATTAGCTTTGAACCTTTCTAGTTTGCCTCTTCAGAAGTTCACAATTACAGACAACTTGGTTGCTTTCTTTTACAGTTTTAATGATGAACTTTCACAGCATTTTATGATCGGGAAATTCGTACTTCATTTTTGAAATTCTAAGGTCGATTTTATCAGTAGAATTTATGCTTCTCATAGGATTGGTTGTGAAATTTCTCGTGACTTCAACAAATTCTCATGACAGGCTACATATTTAACGTGGCTCGTAGCATGTTGAATTAGAATATGTGATATGATATTTGCATTTTCGGGGTGGTGATGCTATGTGTGACCTTCATCTCCCCTGCCTGAAGTTCGGTTGCCAGTTGAAATCTTGCACGTTGAGTTGGAATATTACTATAGTTTTTAGAATTTCGATCGAAACTAGAAAATACATTCTTGTTAGATTGTAGGATACATGTATTATGGCGAGAGAAAATGTAGCCCCTGTTTGAGCTAAATTAAAATTTTCATTTTCAACCACGCATTCTTCAATAAAATAATATCTTTCAACCACGCATTCTTCTACTCGGCTCGGGCTCGCCTTTTTTGATTTTTTTTTTTAACTATCCTTCTATTAAAAAATAAATAAAAATTAGACGAGCCGCTCGTAAAAAACGAGCCGAGTAGGCCACCGAGCCGAGCAGTGCTCGGGCTCGTTTTTTGACGAGCCCGAGCGACTCGTGAGCAACTACAGTACGAGCCGAGCGGCCGAGTCAACAAGCCGCTCGGCTCGATTGCCACTACTACACATTCTCCATTAATCTACTATTTCAGAATATATTCTTCCAAAATAATGTTGTTCAAACACACTCGTAATTGCAGACACATCACTTTAGTTGTCTTTATTCGACCCCTTATTCCGTATCGATTATACAATTGTATTTTTCCTAAAATTCTTCTGTTATTTTTTGTAAAGATTCCAAACTTCTAGTATTTCTCGAGGTCACAATAAATATGGAAGTCATCAATTTTTCCCTTCTTAACTCGTGGGTTCAAAAATGGCAAAAGATGACCATTAGGAGAGGCCATTAATTAAAAAAAATTCAAACTTTCAAAATTTATTTTCTCATTAATATACCAAAAAAAAAAAAAAAAGGGAACTGTAAAAAAAAAAAAAAGGGAACTACATAATATTTATAGCTTTTTGAGCCTTTTTTTTTTTGCATAAAATTGCGAAATTGACCAAAAAATATAAATACATTAGAACGCTAATTATATACGAATGGTGCACCTATAGTTTATGTAGCTCTGTGAATTCGTACCGCTTATACATCCTTACGGCCGACCCTGCATAGATTGGAAGGCTGAGGAGACTGGGCGGTGAATTCTCTTGACATCGAGTCACAGGCGTCTGTCTATGCTAATGCAGGGCACTTTGAATTTTATGCTTGGAAATTTTAAGGTTGATTTAGAAGAAGAATTTATGCTTCTCGTATGATCCGAAAAACCGAATACATTGTTATGATCTGAAAACTCAAAATTATTGTATTGAAAATCAATGTTAGATAACTAAAGATAAATTTGGTTAAACTTATATTGTCATTAAAATTTATAAATATAAGTATATTATTTATAATTTAAAAATTCTTTGAAACGTATGGTTGAAAAATTGTGGGACCAATGAAATATATGGTTAATATTAATTGTTTGACTTCGACTTAAATTAAAATCTGATTTTAATCAATATTGGACCTACTACTTTTCTATAAACTCAAAATAAATTTGGGTTTTTAGATTAATTTCTCACATGTATTCATTTTACGTACTCTGAATGCTACAATGACTTTCACCCAATTAAAGTTTAAACATTAAAAATTAAAAAAATCAAGAACTAATATGTATGAGGACGTGTTCGGTAGAGATTAAAATTGAAAAATTGGTCGTTATTGTTGACTTTTATTAGACGAGTGGGACTCAATAACGGCTATACTTTCAATTTTAATCACTCCCAAACACGCTCTAAGATTATAAAACCTCATGTCCTAAAAGGTGTTATTTTACATGGTATCACATGCTAGATGGCCTAGTCTCCAAAGTATAAGAGGTCGTTTCACATGAGTTTTAAAATGCTAAAATGAGTTTTTAACGATCAAAAATTGTTTTTGGACTCGTTTAGTTTATTTTATAAAAGTGTTTCTTCTAGTTAGAAAAAGTTTTAGAGAAGCAAATGTTGCAACTCATCATCTTGTTAAAATTGCATTTTTATCTCGACTGAATTATGTTCGGTTTGATTGTCCTCCTAATTTTTTAGAAAACATCTTTTTATCGGTTGTTAACCTCGTTTATTATGACGTTATTATAAAATATATGGTTGAAAACTTGATAAAAAATATGGATTCCATATGTATATGCTACATATTCCATTCCATAAATCCTAACCCGATCTACTTATCCACTCTTTCACCTTTTCCACCACTCCCTCTCCCTACCTCTGTCTCTCATCCGAATGCAGCACACATGCACATATTTGTGTACGTATTACGTGCTTTCACTATGTAATCTTATTGTCTAAACTAATTTCACGCCAAACAAAATATGTCGCCAGGTACGTAATTCCATATTTTCATCCAACTACGTTAAACAGCCCATCAGTGTAAATTTTTTGGTACGTAAAACTTGGTTAGAATGCAACAGTGTCACCATATGACGAGGCAATGGAAGCTCTGTCTTCATTGATAACCAAACGCAGTCGTACTGATGAGAGCAGCAAGGCCGACAGCTTTGATTTATTATTTGATTATATTGAGGTATCTTTACGTAGTTGCTAAAGTTAAATTTAAATTTTGTGCACAGTGGTGTAGAATTTTCTAGATTTATATTTGATTTGAATGAAATGCAGATTCTGGAATTAGAGGAGCCAATCAAGCAAATGAAGATTATTCATGTGGCAGGCACCAAAGGAAAGGTAATTCTTGGTTATCAAATGTTCGTAGTTATAAAGGGGAATGGTATACTTCTTGAATTAGAAATGATTTTCAAAATTGAGTTCTTGTTGGTAATGGGTTTACCGCTGAATATGTTTCTATCGTGGCTTCATGAAGGGATCAACTTGCTATTTTACTGAGTCCATATTGCGTAATTGTGGTTTTCATACCGGGCTGTTCACGTCTCCTCACCTCATTGATGTTCGAGAAAGGTTCCGATTGGATGGGTAAGTTGTAAGTCTTTTCCCTCATCTGCTAGAGATTGGAACTTTTTACCTTCTAGCATATTAGATAGACGTTTGGTCGTTTTTTTTTTTTTGGTCTTAATCTTTGAGGGATTTCCATCTTGCAAATTTCATCCATCTTATTGACGTGTTTCTTCTGTTCACTTTGATGTTTCAGAGTAGACATTTGCGAAGAGAAGTTTATGGCATATTTCTGGTGGTGTTGGGATAGATTGAAGGCATGTACAGTTGTATTTATTTAAATGAACTGATTTTCTATACCTTGAAATTCATACACCCTCAACCTTCTAAATTATGGGTGTGTCTGGGCCGGCTACGTAGTTTAATTCCGACCGTTAATAATCAAAAATCGGAC
>CAIGRO010003327.1:0-10856 GCA_903798355.1 Fraxinus baroniana
TGGGTTTATAAGGGTAGGACAATATCTCCATTGGTATGAGGCCTTTTGGGGTAAAGCCCACGAGCAAATCCATGAGAGTTTAGGCTCAAAGTGGACAATATCATACCAGTGTGGAGATATGTGGTGTCCATAAACAAAAGGCATTCACGGTGTATGTCATGAGCCGATTTTATATGTTTTGATCTATTTTCTTACATTCCAATCGCTGGATTTTTATTTTCTCATCTTTTCTATCTTTCATTCCTAATGTAGATCCGAAATAATCGAACTTTCGTAGTGGATTGACTGGAGAATCTGAAAATAAAATGATATGTTATCTTGTTTGAAAATTTAAAAAGTTGCCGGAAAATAATTTATTTATTTATTTATTTTATATATACCTTCAACGCCTTGCTTGATTACGATCTAATCATTACACAATATTCTATATATTTAAAGAATAATGAACGAGAAAATCCAACAAATTACTTAAGTATACGCAAGAATAATAAACAAGGAAAAGCATCACAAGTTGACCAATAAACAAGTAGGAATTCAACTGTCACCAGCCATCTTCATAATTCATATGAAACATTCAAATCCAAATTAAAAAATAATCAGAATATCAAACTTGACGTGGGATGCACGATTCCTCAACAAATGAATTCAAAGCTTGTAAATTTTAATCTTTTTTTCTGCAATAAAAACTTCACATGATTCCTCCCGTAAAAGAGAAAAGTAAACAAGCTACTGTGCAATTGCATGAAAAGTAGGCAATATTTATATCTTTTCTTCTTCTTTGTGGTTCTTATTTATCACCATATTGAGTCATTGTTCTGTAATTTCAGCTGGCTGAGATGACGATCCCACAAAGAAGTTTGCTCAAGATAATCCTCCTCGGCGATAGCGGGTGCGGTTTTGTTTTTTTGGGAGAATTAAAAGACAAGAAGGAGATTATTTTTTTTCAATAAAAAGTTTATTGCAAAGGTTTATGTTATATGTTTTAAGTAATTTGTATTAATTTTCGCCGAAAATGTATTTTTTTTTAATCAGGGTGGGAAAGACATCTTTGATGAATCAGTATCCTTCATTTCACTGGTTTAATATGTTCATTTTTGTTTTGTTTTTCAATGTATGGATGTTTCTGATCAATCATTCAATTTCCGTACGTCCGACGTCTGAAACTCAAATAAAAGTGTGTTTTATCGAATTCATATGGCTCGGGCACGACAACTGCCTTAATAACGAGTTTCGTATGCTCGACTAACAGATTTTGTCGAAAGCATCTCGTCTATAATCTTATCTAATCACCCACACATAAAATATGCGTTAGTAGTTGATTGGCATGTATATATGAGTGTGTTTGAGCCATATTATTTTCGAAGAATGTATTCTGGAATAGTAAATTGATGGAGAATGTGTGGTTGAAAAAGAAGAAAAAATTATTAATGTGATAGAAAATATTATTTTATTGAAAAATGTGTGGTTGAAAATGAGTAGAAGAATGAGAATGAAAAAAAAATAATGTGGCTCAAATAGGGGCTCAATATATTTGAAGTTCCAAAATTTCATGTTAATTTTAAGTAACTTCGGTAACCTTTATCAATTTTGGGTGTGTTTGAACCACATTATTTTATAATAATGTATTTTGAAATAGTAGATTGATGGAGAATGTATGGTTGAAAAAGAAGAAAAAATTATTAATGTGATAGAAAATATTATTTTATTGAAGAATGTGTGATTGAAAATGAGTACAAGAATGAGAATGAAAAATTTAATGTGTACCAAACGGGGACATATTATTCCGGGGAGTTGAAAATTCTCATCATCCAACAAGATATTTTATGTTGTTTAATTGAAAAAGGATTGTCGAGACTTTTCAAGACAAACAATTCATCTTTAAAAGTCAAATTTCTCGTATAAGCAAGCATTTCTTTTTCATTTTTAGCTTGTGATATAATACATTCCACGTCACCTAAGGTGTATTTGTTTAGGTGTTTTCAAAAAACACACTTGATTTATATTTCTTTAACTATGATTCAAGATATGCATACAAAGAATTTCGAAAACAGTACAAAACAACGATTGGTGCTGATTTTATCACCAAAGAATTAGCAATCGATGACAAACTGGTCACTTTACAAGTAAGTTATCAAGCCAAACAGTACGACATACAAGATTTTAGCTTCTTTTTCTTTCTTAATATTGTCAAATGCATGAACTGGAACTTGAACAGATATGGGATACAGCAGGCCAAGAGAGGTTTCAAAGCCTAGGAGTTGCATTTTATAGAGGGGCAGATTGCTGCATTCTTGTGTATGATGTTAATGTACAAAAATCATTTGAAACACTTCAAAATTGGCATGAGGGATTTCTCAAACAGGTAAATATTTATGATTTTACANTGGAACTTGAACAGATATGGGATACAGCAGGCCAAGAGAGGTTTCAAAGCCTAGGAGTTGCATTTTATAGAGGGGCAGATTGCTGCATTCTTGTGTATGATGTTAATGTACAAAAATCATTTGAAACACTTCAAAATTGGCATGAGGGATTTCTCAAACAGGTAAATATTTATGATTTTACATCATATTCAGCTGATGAATTAATGCCACGTCATCCATACGATTCTTGTGACTGTACAATACAATAGACACGATTTTAACTTGTATATATAGAATTTCAATCATGGTCGTCAATATGTATTCCATGATGTTTTTTAGTACTTTAACTTTCTCAGTACAATGACTCCAGGTACACCCTGCAAACCCTGAGAATTTCCCCTTTGTACTGATTGGGAACAAGGTGGACGTCGATGGAGGAAATAGTCGCGTGGTAAGGGCATATAGTCGAATAATTTTTGTGTAGTTGACGACTCAATACGTCCTTTCGACATTGTAAAAGTATCCCTTTTATCCAGGTCTCTGAGAAAACAGCTAGAGAATGGTGTATGTCCAAGGGAAACATACCCTACTTTGAAACCTCAGCTAAAGAAGATTACAATGTAGATGCTGCATTTTTGTGTGCTGCTGAAACTGCACTTTCCAGTGAGCCAGTAAACATGTAAACCATTGTCTTTCTTATGCATATGATTACATGTTTGATATGTGCTCGACTCGACAGTATTATACACGGTTAACCAAAAAAAGAAGTTAAAATCTTTTCCGTTGTTTTGTATAGTACTGTCTACAAATGTTTACTAAACAAGTCCTTCATTTTTGAATAAATTGCCGTTCTCATCCGTGTTAATTCAACCATTTTTTTATTTTTTATTTTTGTCCAGTTGGGAGACGGATGAAGAGCCGCCATCCCATTGGTGAGTATTCCCATTTTTTATTTATCCACAAAAGACGAGATATTGTTTTTCTTTATGATTATATTGTTGAGTATTTTACAATTCACCTTATCACATTTTTCGTGGCTCGACTCGTCTCATTGTACACCACTATTTATGCAGTGATCTCCAACGAATGCCGGAATCCATTTCTGGAACTGAGCACAGAGGAGGCTGTGCATGCTGAAATCAGGCAATCAAACATTTGGAATTTCAATCTAATCTATTCATTTAATTCTTCATATTTTTCAAATTATTTTGTCAATCTAGTTTTCAATGCAAATCAGGTAGTATCTCTTAAGGGCGTGTTCGATAGAGATTAAAATCATATTAAAATTGAAAAACTAGCCGTTATTGTTGACTTTATTAAACGTGAGGGACCCAATAACGACTATATTTTCAATTTTAATTAGATTAAAATCTATACGAAATAGGCCCTAAATATTGTTACCCAACTAGACTAGTACGGAAAAAGTTTGAGAAAACATTGTTAGATATTAAAGGATTGTGTACTTTAAATTTGTCAACTCAAATAATGTTTAGAGAAAGTAATAAGTTTTCAAGACAAAATCTTTATTAATATTTACTATAGACTCGCACGTTGTCTGGTTGTTTTCGCTGTCTGCTGTGCTCTTAGCTTCTTTGAATTGATTTAATCAGGAACTAGCCTTCCACCCATTTGGGTCTCTCTTTGCTTCTCGTGCTTTCCTACCATACTTCTATTTGATTTTACTCTAACGATACCACTGGTCGATCGAAAGCTTTCCATTTTGCAAAGCTTTCTCAAAATCAGGATACATGGTTCGGTTATAAGCCTACGTCAATGGTAAGAAAGTGGTCAAGAAAAGTTTACAATGTAAAAATTGAATATGAAAAGAGCCAGGGACTTATCTTTCCCATCCACCCTTAACCCACATACAGTAATAAAGAAAAAATAGTGAGCAAAACTGCTCACAGAAAGTAGTAGAGGAGATTGCACAGTGAAGCAAACTCCAGTAAATAGAGAAAGATCTTCATCTGTTTCTCAACGTGTATACGTAATTAAGGGGAGTATTACAGGCAAGATTAACTTGATTGCGACTCGTTATTTAAATTGGTATCACTATAGAAGTGATACAAGGTCATTAAAATTGACCTCAATAAATATTTTACATGATATGAAAAAAGGGCCCATTACTTGAATTACCCGTAGACCATGATTCATACGCACAACAGAAGCCACAACACACAACACAAATCTTTTAACACAACATAGGTTCTACAGACGCATCCACAATCAGCTTATAGGCAAGCCAAAAGCTTGTGCGTGAAGCATAACAAAAGGAGTCGACGACAAAAAGAAGAGAGGTAACACAAATCAGTAACCCTATGGAGTAGTACCGAAGGGTTGGATCCATCAATACGAAGAAATACGCAACACTAGGAAGGATCGTCAAAGAGTATCTGGTAGCTAGAACAGTAACAAGAGGGCGTAACAGAGGGTAGAGTCGACCTAGGGTATCGGCATATCATTTTCATGGGTATGTTTGAGCCTA
Organism: Fraxinus baroniana; assembly: GCA_903798355.1. NCBI lineage: Eukaryota > Viridiplantae > Streptophyta > Magnoliopsida > Lamiales > Oleaceae > Fraxinus > Fraxinus baroniana. Next base: position 4,849 of record CAIGRO010003327.1, read on the forward strand.
TTGTTTTGAATGTATCGTCAAATCATTTTTTCAAATGTTAACTCATTTTGAAAAGTCAAAACATTTATATTAGTATGTTTGAGCCCTACTAATTTGAAGAATATATTTTGTAAAAATGATTTATTTTTATTTTTTAAAAATGTGATTAAAAAGTAAGAATTTTTTTTAGTTTGCGTGTAAAAATTATTTTATTGAGAGTATTTTAAAGTCATTTTCAATTTTGCATATCATTCAAAACTTGTTTGATCTGTTACTTTCAAATATGTATTTTCAAATAACCATGCTAGGGGTACAAAAAATTTGACAAAATGACATGTGTCGCCCCCTTATCGCGACACGTGCCATTTTGTCAAATTTTTTTGTACAAATAACTTTTCCCATTTTCAAAAACAAAGTTAAATTTATAGCACAAAAGTCAAAACGCATTTTTGACGTTTTGAATATTTTCAAAATTCTGAAAACACTCAAAATATGGCTAAAAAAATCCTAAAAGCAAAAATTCTTGAGAAATAATATTATAAATTCTAGAAAAATATAAATATAAAAAATTTAAAATAATGTAAACTCCTAGTAATTATTACATGAAAATTCTAAAAGATATATATTTAAAGAATCGTCTGGGAGGGCTTTTAATTGAAATTTGGAACGTTGAGCCGCAAATCTTGACTGCTTTGTAGAGAGAGTGGCCCCACATTTCAAATGTTAACGGTCAAAAAAAGCTGATTCCTCCGGATTAAAATCGGAACCAGACAGGGGCTAAATGAACTCAAATCAAAACGTTTTCAGTCCGAACCATTTTTACTTTTATTTGCTATATTTTGTCAGGTTAATTTATTATTTATTTGTATTTTATTTTGTAGCAAAAAATATTATAAAACTAATCAACTTTAAAAGTATATATTACTTAATAATATATTAATATAAAATTGTTCTATTTTATTGAATAATTAAATTTAATAAAATAAAATATCATAAAATGTTTTTTTTTTCAAAAATTTAAATCAAAGCCTATTCTAAAAATAATTGTTTAAAATGACAAACTTTGACCATCTAAAAAAAACTCAAAATTAAAAATTAAAGCACAAACCATTACGATAAAGTGTGTATATCAACCCAAAACGGGGATTTCATTTAAAAGGCCTAGTCGACCCTAACAACACATAGATAGATTGATAGGTATAAATGCAAAATTAAAAATATTGTCAATTAATATTACAACAAGTCACAATAATTAATTAATCTAGATCCAGATACCCAATATTGAATTGTTTGTTTGTATGAAATCAATAATGTAAAAATTTAGAAAGAATTGATGATGGAGAAAACACTTAACTAAGTAAAACATTATGGGACCAAGCCGTAGTATCCATTATAGAAAATATGAACTTACAGTAAGCCCCAATCTAGAATTTCCATTAACTCGCTAACCTAATTCCTATCATTTCCAAAACCTGCTGGACAGTGCTTCCCTACACCAGATTCCGATCTTCTAGAATTACCTATCTTCCTATGGATCACCAAGAACTCCTTGTTCTTGTAATATTCCCGAGCTCCTGGTCGACCTTCCTGAATATGTAGGTGTTTCGATATGAAGTTTCAATGTTTTCTCCAAAGTCTGTGGTTGATTGATCTCAAGAATTAAAAGATTAATCTCAACTTTTGAATGTGCTCTTGAATCATGGAATAATGTTATGAAGATGTATCATAATGATTAAGCGCACAGAAAAATGTAATGGGCATAGGGTATTTATAACATGAGGTATTTGTGTAGTATAAGAAGGATATAACTCTTGAAAATAGCGAACTAAGGTTTCATGAAAAATAATGATTCTGTTCTAGACACCCGAGTATAAGCTGGTGTCACACTAGCGTAATTTTGGCAAAACTTTTTCTTGTTTCATACTCGAACCCAAGACTCCCTATCCAACTAAGCAACTACCAAACAATTTTCTTGACTTTTACAACTCTTTTAATATAATTAATTTATCTACAGAATTGCCAATGTAGTTAAAAAATAACAAACTCACCATCTGACATTTTGTAACAAAACAACAAGTAAAGGAACTAAAAACACAAATAATCTATCCAAAACCCAAACTAAATGTCTGAACTTGCTTTTTTTCGTTAAACCTATTTCCTAATACAACAACTTAAATACCAAGTGTAAAAGCATGTGAAACAAAAAATATAACAATAAAATATGTTAGCTAGATTGAAAAGTAATACCAATGTTAATCGAAATACCAAGTGAAATATCAATATTACAAAACATCAAAACTCAAATAAGCTAAGCAAATCAAGCAAATATGGAATGAAATGGAGTGATACTTTAATGTCAAATACATATCATCTCCCCGTAGTATATATTCTCCTTATGCATAATATAACTCTCTCCTTGATGTCATATCTTCTCCTCATTTTGTCATAAGTGACTGAGGGATAAACAACAAGAATTCTATCTCCCCACTTCTTCTTCAAATAACAATAATATATAATAACTCAATAATGCAGTTGATAGTATGTACAAGCATAATCAATGAACTGTAAAACTTTCCCACGTACTCAGTTCAAGTGTAAAATGAGTAAAATGTATAAGTGACTAATGTATGTAAAGTGCCACTAATTTTTTGTAAGCATGACTTCAAACCTTAATTTTGTGAGAAATAACATGATGAACATCACTATCGATAAGTTTATTCCTCTATTTATGAAAGTCAAACCAATAATAGCATGTTAGAGCCTATAAAAGAAGTTCATTTTATGTATATTATTCTTTTCTCCCTGTCACTTTGGGCATATAAGTATTTTTTTTTCCTTTTTTATGTCCAATATCTTCTCCATTAAGCGACTAACATGACTCTCGTAACAAGTTTTATTTTTGGTTAACCCAAGATACATGACCGTAGAGACTAGGTTTTGAGAAATCCCTCAAATTTAATTGCTCATGTCAAACAGGCTATGAAGAAGAGTATAAGATATTGAACCTTTTCTTTTAAGGAAATATACTTGAACTTTGGTTTATTAGAATAAGGTCAATTCATGTTCAAAGTCACATTACCAGCATATGACTATCATTCCAAATCTCACACTCGCGATCAAGTCATACTCACAATATCATAGTTGTGCACTGCAGATGGTATATGAAGGAACATGTCTAAGTACTCCATAAAAACCTAAACAAGTAATAAAAAATAAGCTACAACACACCACTTAAACTCATACTTGGTCACAATACACATTTTCAAGTAAATCATCTATCATGTTGTAGTGCAAATCCCCCCACCTCTTTTTTTTTTTTTTTCAACTTTATTTATTAAAAAAATCAAATTGCTTAAAAAAAATGAGATTCATACAATAATGAATGAATTACAATTAATAAGTATAAGCATGCACCAAAAAATATAATCTGTTAGGTATACAAACGTTCTTACCTTTAAAAGCATCACAATCAATTTCAAAAAAATTCAGATCACTCTTTTTAACCCTAAACTTTGCTAAAAGCAGAATTATCCACAGCCTATTGTTTCAATAACTCAGATAGTCCACTAATCTGATCAGTAAGAAAGTTAACTCTACTAGATATGTCCCAATTTCTACTTCTATTCACAAAAATATTGCACCTAGGCCTTGTGTGTCCCAGCTCACCACAATTAAAGCATGTAGGAATAAATCTGCGACAAAATCTACGTGGTTCCTGAAATTGATTTCTATTTAGAAACTCCCTAAGCTGTCTAATGGGATTACCTACTCTCTGAATCTTATTAGTGGCAGGGACAAATGTGATTTGAAAGTGTTAGCATCATGAGAATTAAAATTATCATAGCCTATACCACTTCTACTTCCATAAGACTTGTTCATCCCTAAAAGATTATCAAGCTTCTGAGAACCACTAGAGAATGCAAGAAGTTGAGACTTGGAATATTCAATTTCACTCAGAAGTTTCTTAAATTGGATTTCTTTTTTATTATTATCAATGGTTAGCTCATTAACTCTCCTAGAGGACTTCTCAAGATCACCTGTAAGATTCTTAATCTTAGACTCTAGGATTGATTCATAGTATCTAATTAATAGAGGCAAAAGGTACACTCCTGAAGAAGGATCTTAACTTGAATTTCTAATTTATCATTATCAATGGTTAGCTCATTAACTCTCCTAGAGGACTTCTCAAGATCACCTGCAAGATTCTTAATCTTATACTCTAGGGATTGATTCAAGATATTTAATTAACTGAGGCAAAAGGCACACTCCTAAAGACCAACTATAATTTTATCTCTCACTAGCTTAAGTTCATTGACATTCTTAAGCAAGGCTTTATTTATCTTCTTTATCTTAAGACTCTTATCAAATAACTTAATATAAGCCACTCTAATCTCTTCCTCACCTTTAGACTCTTCCTCAAAGTGTTCACTACGATCTACTTCCTCAATCTCCTATCACTATCTTTGTTAGATTCACTCATCATCATAGAAGCAAAGGCGACAACCTTATTTTCCTCAAATTTAGACTTCTCACTTTTATTGAAACTCATCATCAAAGAGAGAAACATTATAAGGTTTATCTTTGTTACTCTTAACTTTAGGGCACTCATTCTTAAAATGGTCACATCCTTTATACTTATGACACCTCAAGGTATTTGATTTCTTTCTAGACTTACTCGGGTCTCCTCTATGTCTCTCTTTAGCCTTTTTCTTATTCATAAACATTTTTTTAAAGTTTTTAACAAATTAAAATATTTCCTCATCATTAGGTGACTCTGAATCAGAAGAATCACAATAATCATCCCTAACAGTGTTCAAGGCTAAAGAATTTTCTTCCTTAGGTTTAGCTAAGTTAGTTCATAAGTTTGGAGAGATCCAACCAACTCTTCAACCTTAATAGCATCTATATCCTTACTTTTCTCTATAGCCGTGATTTTAGGCATAAATCTCTCGAGTAAGGATTTTTCTAACAATCTTAGGCGCATGAATTTTCTCATCTAGGTTAAAGTTAGAATTAACTATGTCATTCAAGTTCACATACAAGTCATTGAAGGTCTCATCATCTTTCATCATAATCTCTTCATTGAATTGCCCATTTGTATGAAATCAATAATGTAAACAATACAAAGAGTTGATGATGGAGAAAATCCTTAACTGAGTAAAACATTCCGAGACCAAGTCGTAGTATCCACTCTAGACAATATGAACTTACAGTGAGACCCAATCTAGAATTCCCATTAGATTCGCTGACGTAATTCCTACAATCTTCAAAACTTATTGGACAAACTTCCCCGCGCCATATCCCGATCTTCTGGAATTATATATCTTCATATGGATTGACCAAAAACTCTTTGTTCTTGTAATATTCTTGGGCTCCTGGTCTACCTTTCTGATTCTCCAAAACCTCTAAAAACTATTTAGGAAATAGGTGTTTTGATATGAAGTTTCAACGTTTTCTCCAAAACCCGTGGTTGATTAATCTCAAGAATAAGAGGATTAATCTCAATATTTTGATGTGTTCTTGGATCATGAAATAATGTTATGATGATGTATTATAATGATCAACCACATAGAAAAATGTAATGGGTAGTAAGTATTTATAATAGGAGGTATTTGGGTATTATATATATATATAGGACTCTTGAAAATCGCGAACTAGAGTTTCACGAAAAATACCGTCGCTCAAGTGCCAAGTGAGGTACAGGTGCGTCGCTCTAACAATTGGCACGAGACAAGATGGCGACAATAATTCTATTTTGGACACTCGAGTATCAACTTGGCGACAAGTTAGCGTAAGTCCGATAATTTTTTCTCCTTGTTTTATACTCGAACCCAAGACTCCCTAATTAAACAACTACCATTCAATTTTCTTAACTTTTACAACTTTTTAATACAATTAGTTCATCTACAGAATTGCCAATATAATTAAAAAACTAACAAAATCAATTACTAGTTTAAAAAGTCCAACAACTATTTTTTAGTTAGAAGACCCAAAGATATAAAATTGGAAAATACAATTTGTAAATGACT
>CAIGRO010003347.1:0-14752 GCA_903798355.1 Fraxinus baroniana
ATAATTTGATGGTTCATTTGAGTACAAAAATCTTAGAATTTGAATGTTCATTTGAACATTAAGCTTGTGTTTGAGCCCCATTTTTTAGGAAGAAGTAGTTTTTGAATAGTGATTGATGGGATAATGTGTGGTGAAAAAGTGATGAAAAGTTTTAGATTTGTGTGTAATATTATTTTATTTGAAGATTGTGTGGTTGAAAATGAGTATCGTAGAAAAATGAATGGGAAAAAATGAGAAAGAATGGAGCTCAAACACAAGCTATATGCTCCAACTTTTGTTTTTTTTGTATTTTTGTATTATTTTATAATTTTTTTACTTAAATTTTTTTTTTTTGTGAGGCTTAAGCCTCTCCTCATAAAGAAAAACCGCATCAATACTTAGTTTCGCCTTTTTAAACCTTGACTCTAAGTACATTATGCATCATATTTGCAAAGCATGCAGATGCACCATATTGTGTATTCATTGTTAAATCATTTGTCTAATATTACATGAAATTTGCAGGAAGGATTTACAAAACTTTGGAGAGGAACTAATGCTAGTTTAGCTCTGGCAATCCCTTCTGTAAGCTTCCCTTTTGGAAATCAAGCAGATGTTGATTCAAGGGTTTTAGATCATAGGAAAATAATTCAATTGACAGTTCTTGATGTAAAGCAATACCAAGCTAAGTAATATTTGCAGGTGGCCATCTATATGCCTCTTTATGATATTTTTCGCAACTACATGGAAGTTCTTACAAGGCAAGATGTCCCGAATTTGACACCATATGTTCCCCTAGTTGCTGGCTCCTTAGCACGCTCAATAGCTTGTGTCACTTGTTACCCTATTGAGCTTGCAAGAACGCGCATGCAGGTAAGTTCATATTTCATGTCACAATTTCGGGCTAGGATTATGTTTATTGCAGAATATTTAATGGTATTCATCATATGCTATTTAACTATGACAAATAACTACATCGCTGTCATCGTTAATTTCTTCTCATTCAAATTACCAGCAAATTCATACTCTCCATAACTTCTCCTCACTTTAATATCGTAACAATATTCATCGCTTCCCCTTGTATGTTTGTGTTGAACACATTGTTTTTGAGCTATTTGTTCTTCGCTTGATTATACTCCTACCAATTTTTTGTTATAGGCGTTCAAACATAACCAAGAAGGAGTGAAGCCCCCAGGAGTTTGGAAGACTTTGAACGGAGTTGTCTTGCCTGTGCAGAGTGCAAATAATCATCAAGCTTGTATGACACAAAATTTTACTTTTATGCTTTCTGTTTTGATTTCATTGTCTGCTCTGTCTCAAATTATGAGATATTAATCTTAGCATCAAAGATGTGATCCTATGTGTCTAATATTTAGTTTAGCAGGCACAAAATAGAGATTTTATTTCATATTTCTTGCTTGTCATTCCAATTTTTTTATACAAGAGCAATACCTTTTTGGACAAATGTGCTCTACTGGTTGACATTTCGCATCTAGACTTTTTTTAAAGCAACTGTTTTTTTCTAATTCTTATATCTTACGTTTGTAGTTTGATGTTTTGTCCTAATACTTCGTTTGTCATTGCATTCATCTGCACTGCGGTTGGGGCGATGTAATTGCTAATTAATTTCAATTTGTAGCATCACAAAGCTACCGCATCTTATGGACGGGCCTAGGAGCACAACTTGCCCGTGATGTTCCTTTCTCTGCAATTTGCTGGTCATCTCTTGAGCCGGTGAGATAGCTTATTTTGTACAGTCTTTTGCTTAAATAGATTTAGATTTCAGGATATTTTACTCTTGCGACTTCTCTGCAGCTTAGAAGAAGAATTTTGAGCAGGATGGGTGATGAAGCTAGTGTGTCCAGCGTCCTTGGGGCAAACTTTTGTGCTGGTGTAGTGGCAGGAAGCCTTGCCGCTGCTTCCACGTGTCCTCTAGATGTTGCAAGGACCCGGCGGCAGATCGAGGTTGTTTCTCTTAATTATTTGATTAAAACTGGCGTTCTCATGAATAAAAGACTAAACACTACCAAGGAAGAGTGATATCTCTTAGTGAAATTGGATTAAATGTTCAAATTCTCTCTTAATACTTAGCAATGAATGGTTAGACACAAGGAGTTACACCTAAATGGAATTGGTTCTGAACGAGTAGTCCTTATCGAGAAGAGAGTCATCTATATTTTAAACTGAATGGTTTGCATCACTAAATTATCAACCTATTGCAAATGTTTCATGTTAAGTGGTTAAACAAAATGCAGTAGAGACTGTAGTTCCTTACCATGTTTTAAGATTTGTGACATCTATCCTTCTTGGCATAAAAAATAAAAAAAAAAGGTGCGAAAGAACATATGGTCATATTTTGGTGCTCTTATTTTGTTATGCCGCCCATGAGCCTGTTAGATGAATTAGTAGATTCCAAATTTCTTTATGCAACCTAATTGGGTCAAGTCAACTTGGCCCAAAGTGGTACCAAATGTTGCCCCCATGGTTATAAATTTTCAGCATTTAGTTTGAGAAGGTGTGAGCACAAAAAGTAATCTTTGGCAACATATTCTTGTTTCTCCTGTCACATAAACTGCGAAATTTTGGTCATCTATATAATAAATCGTTGTTATATCACTTTCTGCTATTTGATAATTATTGCATCAGAAAGATCTGATATTTAATTTTCTGAGTTAACGGTTAGTTTTTTTATTTTCAGAAAGACCACACTCGGGCATTGACAATGACCACAAGACAAACATTGATCGAGATCTGGAGGTATGCATCAAGAACTGTCATCTATCTGCTTTTGCTCCTCTGTTTATGTAAATCTATATGATTGTCATTGTGTATATTTGCTTGGCCAGATAATTTATATACTAGAACTAACCACAACTATCGAAGCATTATATAGTTCCTAGCCTCTGTGAAAATGCCATGTGGAGAAAAAATTTCATCTTCGACCCTTTGTATGCAGTTCAATCTAGGTGTCTTTTTGCAATGTAGGTAAAGGTTAGCATCATGAATTAATGCTGGATCAGAAAAGAAACCCTTTGACAGGATCGATGCTGTCTTAATTGTTAGTTTATGCTTATTTTTGTTCTTCCATCCACAGTTTTAGGTAATAGACCACGCATGTTTGGTTCTCAGTAAGATTCTTAAATGGGGCGAGCCAAGCCAAGCTGCTCGTGAACTGGCTTGCTCAACAAAAGTGCAGCTTGGCTCGCACTTGCTGGCTCGCATGGCGAATTCACTTCTCGACTCAATAGTGGGGCGAGCCACTCACCCCACTTAACACCCCTAATTCTCAGCCCATCAGTTGAGCAATGTTGCATGTTTGCCATTTTTGTCGCGATCGAGTTTCTTACTACTTGTGTCGTTGCCTTCCTTTCTTTTACCTTTTCTCTTGTGGTCGAGGTACCTTCTTTCAATCCGACCAACAAAGATTAGCGTACCCTCTTTGCTGCTGTGTTAGCAAAAATTTTCATTAATTACCATTGGAACATGTAGAAATTTAGCATTATGAAGTGTCATTTTCTAATATAGATTAGTATAACGTGTAGAAATATTTTTACTAATTATTGCAGTTGTTATATGAGCATGCGGTTAAGTTTCAATGTATAAAGCCCCTTGAGTTTGTAAATCAGGGATGGAGGTTTGAAGGGACTATTTACTGGAGTTGGTCCACGAGTTGCTCGAGCTGGACCTTCCGTTGGGATCGTGGTTTCCTTTTATGAGGTTGTTAAATATTCATTGCAGTACAGAAAATCAAAGAAGTAAAGGAGAAGTTCTCTCTCATGAAGATTCTCTTTCCAGATCAGTTGCATCTGTCTTTGGTTTAAGCTTTTACAGGGAATTTACAACAAAAAATTGAAATAGAATAATTAAAGAACAAATGTACAGCTTTGCTCTTTTCTGGTAACATTTATTTGGAGCATGATAATTAAATTTTGTTTAGAGAAGCTGACTTTGGATAAATGATTCTTGTCTTTAGGTTCTTCTTCACAATTTTTGAGAAGAATCCTGAGTTGATTAAATTGTGAAAATTTAGTTTGGAAATATGATGGAAAGATTGTATACTTATTTTTTTCTTTTAATTATTTTATGTGAAGACGAACGCATACGGGACGTTGAGTAATTGGTCGATCCTACCAAGGTTAAATTTCATCTTATTTATATATATTTTTTATATTTTTAAATTTAAAACATATAATAGAATAAGGTTGACATCACACAAATTAATTTTCTCCAAATCAAATTCAATGAAATACATAATGCCATTGGAAAATCAATGCAAAATTTGATTTTTATGTTACTTTGGTCTTCTATTATCGATTTATGAAGGAAATGTAAGTCAAAAATTAACAAGACAAAAATTACAAGAATCTACGATGAGATTTCGAAGTTCTTGATTTAGTATTCGTATGTTCAATCTTACAAAATTGTCGCACTTGGATTTCCAATTTAAGTTCATTTGACCATTAAAAAGTCAAAATGTCAGTAAGAAACGATTGAAACTCGAGTATTGATAGTGTTATGATCAAAATAACATACATTCGGAAGCTCCTAACTAGAACCTACATAAAAGAAAGGGCTATTCTCATTCTAACTCCAATACTTGAGACAAAGTTCGTTTGAAGATAAAAGTATCGAAAATGGAGTAGAACATCTCGTAGATGTAGAAATTTTCTTACGACGAGAGATTATCTCAAATTGCTCTTTATCTACTTCGTAGAATAACACTTTCAAGAACTATCTATTAGTCAAGAAATGTTTTAAGGCTCGCTTAATATTCAAATTGGTGAAAAATTAGGGTTGAGTTCCTTAACCTTTTCAGTAATATGATTTTACTCCTCAACTTATTTAGATTGATAAATCTAGGTCCTCACAAAACGAAAATTGTTAATTTAAACGTCTTAAGAAACTAACAACGAAAGGCAAATCAAACTGCCAAATCAAAGCCATTGATAGAAATGAGCACTTCTATATTTATACATTCCATTTTTCAGCAAGTCCACAAGAAAGCTCCCATGGCAAACTTCCTCTTCTGGTTCACATCTCCGGTCACTGGCAGCCCATATTCGGCGAGGAGGCAGTCGAGTTTCCACTCCGGCATGGCCTCATACTCGACTCGAGTGTACTTTGGGTAGTGTAATGGCATTTGAAACCAACACCGCTCCCTCGTGAGGTGGCTGTTGGCGGCACCACCACCTCCAACATTAGTAGATGCCCTTGCAATAGACTCCACTTCCCCTCCACTCATTATGTTTGTTACACTCTTTTCCTTCTAAATTGTAACTACTTGTATTCGTTAAGAATTGTTACGACCCTTCGTTCTATTTATAGTCCCACCCTCACCCCCACCCCCACCCCAGCATGGTCGAGGTAGGTGAGCATTTATGTTGAAAATTAACAAAGTTGTTCGATATGATTTATAGTGGTGAAAATTTTTATGTAAGAACTTTAGAATGCCTTGAAAAATTGTATGCGTGTATGGGGACATAAGAGGAAATTTAAATGCTAAAAGAATACAAATCCAAGAATTAGTCAAACACTATTTTGCAATCTTTGTTGAAGTTGTTAGATACAAGGAAAATGGTATATATTTATATCTTCGACATCTCCAATTGTTGTATTAACTAATGAATTCCACCCTTTTGAACCAACAAGAAATGCAATAAAATTGCAGATATATTTGTAACAAAAAATTAAGGTCCGTTTATTAATTTTCAATAAATTTGGGGTCCGTTATTTTCGACCATCTAAATCTACTGAAAATTTTAATATAATTAATTAAATGTTTCGAAAAGATCATGTGTCACGTTAATCAATATACCCATAACAAATACACAATCACCAACCAAAAAAATCGACAATTGATTTGAAGTTGAAAGGTATTTTACAGTATCAATTGTTAAAGGATATATATCACACATCGATAAATGATGTTAACACAAACCAATTAATAAAGATCTTGGGCTACTCCTCTTAATAAGGTTGACCTTTTAAGATGGACCTGAACATGGTATCAGAGCCCATTATGCTCCAACGAGCGATTCGATCCCGTTAAAAACTCTAAAAATGAGTATGTGAATTTCAAGATTGGTTTGCTCAAATGAGCCACCATCTTGTGACGGCGTGTTAAAGGATATATATCTTACACCAATAAATGATATTGACACAAACCAATTAATAAAGATCTTGGGCTACTCCTTTTAACAAAGTTGACCTTTTAAGATGGACCCAAATCTTAACATCAATTTGCTATAAAAATTCAGTGCAATAATAAATAGGTGTGCTTATCTCATTGCATATATTGTCCACAAATCTATCTATTTAATTATTGAATAATACATGGAATGAAAATTATTTTGTTCAGTGCAATCAATGATTCATGTCTGAATGAACCACAAGGTTTTTAGGCCCTTCAATAATTTAGCAGAACAACTAGTGATGGAGGATGTTAGTACTTGGAAAAACATTAGAGATCACCATTTGCCAAGGTTGCCTAGATCCCAAGGAATTTAGTTTCGTTTTCCAATATAAGTTAGCATATTTGGTAAAGAAGATTAGATGATACTGTATAATATTGATAAATTATATTGTCTAATTGTGTACCAAACATGCACTAACGACAATTGAGAAAGAATAGTAGGATTAGATATTTCTATAACATAGGATTAAGTTCAGTTCTTCCAAACCTCTTCTCAAATTTTCTCATGCTAAATACATCCGCAACTAACGTGTTCGTGTTTTTTAATAGGATGATAATAGATTCTGTTACACATCAAAACTTTGGCTCAAGAAGTAGCCCATACCTCAAAATTGAGGCTCAAGAAGAAGCCCAAACAAAAGGCCCACCCTCCGCGTCATCAAAAATCGAATTGAAGTCATAGGTAAAGATAATGAATCGACACCTCACTCAAAGCGCCATGTGTAAGCAGAAGCTCCATGACCAAAGTGAGGCACCACCTGTCGCAAAACAACAAGAGAGAGGTGATCCACCGCTTCATCAAAGCACTATATAAGTGGGTGAAGCCTTGAAGCCGAAGCACTATGTAAGTGGCCAAAGCACTAAAGCCGAAGTGTAGACAAGTGGCTGAAGCCCTGAAACAGAAGCACTATAGAAGAAGTCAAAGAAGAAGTTGAAGCTCACTGTCTCAAAGCTCTTTAGACCGAAGACCTCCAATATGAAGCTCACTTTGGCTGAAGCCCTTACTATCTTTTAGAAGATCTACAGGCAATCTTTAAGAATAATTGATGTAACGTTTGTGATAATAAATGCAGAATTGTCAACCTAGGGTATAGGGTGGCTAACTCGTTGTTAATGTATTAAATGCATAGCAGACTGAATGATGTGAGGCTTCGACCTGAAAGATGAGGCCGCGTGGTTCTTATCCAACAACTACAACTTTGGCCAAAACTCTATAAATAAGCAACACTCTTGTAACATTTAAAGCTAATGCAACTCTTGATACTAAAAGCTACATTCGATCTTCTCTCTTGCTTATTTCATAGTTGGGTACTTTAATTAAAATTATTCCTATTTTAGTTGAGTTGTATGTAATTATTTGTTTATATGCAATTATCTTTGATCATATTGTCGATACTTGAACAGTTTTGTCTCTTGTCATAGCATCTCCCACGTTCATAAGCGTCATCCTTTTCCGTCCAAATCTTCGGTTAAAACGTGTTAGAATTTGTTTGTATTGACGCAAGTGGACCCATATCTGTTATCCACGTAACAATTACGAAAAACGGGGTCAATAGATTGCTTTATTCCTGAAAATGAAGTGATCCAACCAGTACCACACCTTATATGTCTACCTTATTACAACTTCACTTCCGTCCCTAGCCTGCATTCAACATGTATTGCCGTCTCCTACCAACTAGATGATGTCTAGCCGTAGGCAGCCAACATCGGTATGTTATTATTTTCAGTGCCGCACAAACATTAACAAGAATTCTTTTTCATTATCAATCGAATCGCGATTTTTAACATCAATTTAATCTGAGATTTTGTTTGTATTTTGTTATATTTGATCGAAATTTAGGATCGAAATTCGACTTGTCTAAAACTCATACGCTATTTTCTTCGGAATTTGAAAGGAGTTAAGACTTGTTTAAGGTTCATGTAGGATTGAGGGTCAAATGTTACTATCACAATGCTTTGATTGAGAAGGGCTCATTTATGCATGCCCTGCTTACAAGGGCACTTGTGAGTGAATAGTTTTCTATGGAATTAAAGAAGTTGGAAAGGAGGGTGTAAGAATAACTATTAGGATATACAGTTTGCAACACTAAATTTAGTTATTGAATTCCCAATGAATAAAATAGACACTGAACTAACATGCTACATCATTGACTTTTCACTTCGATTAGTGTTCAAATAAAATTCTATACTAGCTTCTCTTAGAATTCCTTCGAATTTATTTTCGCCATTCCTACGTAGTGTGAAGATTGTAAATCTACACATTTCAATACATCACAAAAGGTAGCCGTTAATTTTCCTGCTAGGAGTAGACATACCAAGAAATTGCTTACTTTTCCTGAAGAGACTCTAGAATCTGTTCTTCGACCAACAGAAAATCTTGATCGAACTATTAGTGCTGCTTTTGCTGTCAATGGCATATCCACAAGCACGCACGGAGAGGTAAAATACATGGGCAGCGGCATCATGCAGAAAATATTTCCAAAAAAGAGCTGCTGCATATTAAACGAGAATTGGTAATAATCATGGAACACTTGATTCATATACAAAAGATAACCAATGCATAAGCTGTATCATTTCACAATAACTTGGGAGTCTAATTTGCTTAACGCTATTTATCACAAGAACTTGGATAGGTCCATAAATAGTTGGGAAAGTTAAAACTGTCAGATCTTAGAATACAAGAGGCATTAGGAGCATATTTGGCGAAACTTGACAAGGCTCGTTAGTGCCTGAGTTAAGGATTATCTAGTTTACAAGGGCACCAGTGAGAGAATTTGTTGTTTCCTATGCAATCTAAGAATTTGAAAGAACTGGGTTTGACGTGAATCTCGTTGCAAAAGTTCATTTCCAAGATTGATGTTACATGCTCAAAACCTTCTAGCTAGTAATCTAAAGCGGGCTGCTATAAGACTGGCATGGCAGCATTGTTCTGCAGGTCAACATTTTTCAATTTTTTTTTTGTTGATTTACTGAAATGAAAAACACAAAAAATTAAAAAAATGCTTTCACAAAGCATGGGTTGGAGAATCAGGTCTGGCTTTCCAGACAGGGTGGACCAAACACGGGGAAACCCAGATTTACTCCTCTGGTCCTACCTCTGTAGACTATTTGGGGTAATACTTAATACTGTCCACTACTAGTCTACTATCCAATCCTCCCAACCATTCATGCCAATAATATATATTGATCATTTACATTCACCAGTGAAATGTACGTTTACGAAATATCTTATTTGCATAATTATCCTTTGCTTGTCAGGTTAGTAGTGCCAAAAGTCATAATAAGACCATGCTTTTGTAAGTTCAAATAATTGTTTCTTAAAGACATTGAAATAACATTTTGTGACAATGAATTTTCGCTTCAGTTGTGTTCAAATAATTTTCTAACCTAGCTTCTGTCAGAATTCTCTAAGTTAATTTCCTATTCCTAAACATTCTGATCGTAAATCTACACATGCCAATGCATCATTGAAATTGCCATTATTTTTCCTAATGAAACATAGACGTACTGAGAAATTGTTTGCTTTCATGAAGATGCTCGAGAATCTGTTCTTCGATCAACAGAAACCTCGACTGCACTTTCCGGAGCTGCTTTAATTGTCAAGGGCAAATCCACAAGTGTGGTTGGAGGGGCAAAATACATATGCAGTGACATCATGCATACAATAATTCCCAAAAAGAGCTGCAGATTAAACGATGAACGCTTGATTCGTCAACATGAGATAACCAATGCATAAGCTCAAGCCACTTATAATAACTTGGAGTGTAATTTTCCTTAACATCATTTATCATGAGGACTTGGATACATATTGTCTATAAGACCTTGGGAAAGGTTAAATGTCAGTATGAGAAAGATTAATTGCATCAATGATGACGAAGAGGAAGACATGACATTACACAGGAAAAAATAAAATAAAACAAAATTGGGATTTGATCCTATGCATTTTATTATATAATGTAGCAAAACATATGGGTGGGCAGTGAAAAATGATATAGTCAAGATTTAAGTGAAAGTGCTCGAGCTTTATAATATGTGCAAGAAGAGAAGATTCTAAGAAGGTTACCTGCACTGTTGGCTTGAAATCGAAAAGGAACACAGATAATACCATTGTCAGTAACATTGCCATGGATGTGGAGTATACCTGTAAAAAAGAAAAAGGCATCATACTTCAATACATTTTGCATTAAAATGATACATGTGAAGAAGAATGTCTAAAAGAAGTAAGCAGTTATAAACATAATCAGTAAACTTTTAAGGATTGATTTCAGGAGAAGTCCAAAAGGTATTGAAATAACGTGACAAAACCAGGCAATTAACCACATAATAGCATGTTAAATTTGAAACAACTCAAAAAAAGTGAACTACTACAAATAAAGAATGAAGTAAGAGATACCTTTACAATGTTGTCTGCATATTTCATTAACCACGATACTAAAAGCCCTGTTGACCCCAGATTTAACACTACCATCCAAGTAGTGATACTGTATCCATAGAAAAGGCGTTGCCACCATGGTCCTTTCTCAAACCCACTTCTAAAATCATCCAAGACAAGCCGTGCAAGGTTGAATATAGCACCAAATCTGAAAGTAAGAATGTGTTACTCTGCATCAATAGTCCAATATCATTTACAGGCTTCTAATGCAAGTAAACTGTTTTAGTCTGACAACTGAGACATTTTGATGCCAATAGAAGCGGTTTTACATTTTAGATATTTTTTTTGCTCCAGATTGTTCTTATTGTTCTGAACCAACAAGATTGATTTCTTCGAATCCGGATTAGTTCTATTCACTCCCACATATGTTCCTCCCAAAGTCGGGTATTTAATGACTTCTGCAGTAAAAAAAGCAACAGTTGCTTATAGAAACTACTTTGCAGAGATCTCTAGAGTAAACTATGATGACACTGTTTTGTAAAGAAGGCATTCAATAAGAACCCCAAAGCTTATTCTTCGAGTGGCATTTGTCAAGCCTTAGGCCTCGACTTTCCGAGGTACACATCTCAAGGTCTGATTGAAGTTTGCCCTCTATAGTATCATTATTTCTGGAATTTTTTTAAACCAACAATGTAGGCATGGTTCTCATAGCCTGTAACATTTTAAGGGTTTCTTTAGACTGTTTTAAACACAGCTGAACTCCAAAACTAGAAAAAAAAAAAAATGGAAGGAACTGAAGAATAGAGAAGACAATAAATGAATAGCTAGGACTGACGTAGCCTCCTACAACAACTCCTGTTGCAAATTTTGGCAACAGCCAGGCTGATGTGATTGACGTCTAAGATATTACTAAATTTAGAGTGCCCAAACCATCAAGATTTTCATTGGTCTAAAGATGTTTTCCCAAGTAAGTCTTTCCAAGGATCGGTATTTAACATGATTATGGAATGTCTATCTAAAAATTTTGCTGAAAAAGTTAGAACAGCCATTGGGCAACAAAAACAGTGGTTGATATTATGACGAATCAATTTTTTTTGTCTTTTATATTTCTCTCTATCTAGGCTTTCTTTTCTTATAAAGTTAAAGCAAACTGTATTGTAATGTAGTTGATCAGTTGTTTCATTTGTTTTAGCCTTTTAGTTCTAGTTGTGGTTTAGTAGTCTTGATATATAGTTAATACTTTGTTAATTTACTATTTGCTACATTGCTAATGCATTTTATGGTTTTAATTACAAATGAGACTTTTAATTTTATTCACATATTTATTATGTTACTTTTTGATGATTTATGGTTTATTACTTTATTATGAGTGTCATTCTGTATTTTTTATGATTTTTAATCCTTTTACAGGTTTACATTGAGACATGCCTTAAAACAGGTTTAGAATTCTCAAGCACTGATTATGAGTGTCCAAAACAGCATAGCAACTTGATGGTGCTTGATCAGAGAAAAAAACTCACGTATATAATTGAACATTCTGCCAGTATAAGCTATCATTGTTCTTCTTCATCAAGAATTCAGTATAAACACCTGCGAGGGCAGAAAGACATGCAGACAACACGCCCAACATGTATCCCTGAATTGGTGACGAAAAGAGCGAGTCGCAAGATGATTCTCCACAGCCTTTCACCTATGCCAACATAAAGATAGAAGTGCTTAAAGCTTTGAACATTGCCATGGTGATTTATGCACAGAAAATAAATTTTTCAATTGACAAGCCACCCATCATAAATGAGAAACGTTATCCTACATGTCGAAGTTCGAAATTGACAACTTGTTACGAGGTGCATAACTGCATATAACTAAATCCATAACTAACCCATAATATGATTATAACTGGTCTGCAATATACTAATAACATATTTAGAAAGCCATACATCCTGGCATAATAAAACAATGGCAATCAGTTTAGTCTTCTCACTTCTGCAAGCCAGTAGCAATTAAAGTTGCAACCTTAATGATGGCAAATTGGGCAACTTAATTAATTGGATCAAGATAGGAAATTTTCTCTTTTTAAGTTTAGTAGATATCCACTTTTACAAGAGATTTTAAGCATTAGTAGGACAAGAGGTTTTCAATTACAAAGGCTATTGAATTTTTTTAATATATTTATAAACTATTGATAACCGAATACAAAGAATCAAAGATGATTGATATTTCTAATTCTCCTCTCTTCGCCCTCCATTCTTCTCTTTCTTCACTATATTCTTGTGTTCTACATAGAGTGATGCATCACTTAGCCCCTGTTTGGCCCCATTTTCATTTTTGTCCCTAAACTCATTTACAACCACACATTTTCCAAATAAAATAATTTGCGTCATTGACCCATAAATTTTTCCAAACTTTTTAACCACGCATTCTCATAATAATCACTTTTCAAAAATTTATTATCAAAAAATATCTACCAAACACACGATTTTATAAGGGGTTTCAGATTAACACTTTAGTGTCATAGGTAGTCATTCGCAATGAAAAGTAATGTGTTACATAGTTACAAATGCAGCATGAGAACAAAAGAGAGTGGTAGAAACGATCCAAGAAGCACCTGGCTCGTTGTGGTTCCAACAGCCAATAGAACAATAGCCATCCACTGCAAATTAGAGAGCTTCCTTTTCAAAAACAGCCTAAACAAGAATACAAGTATATCTCAATTAGATATGAAGATTGAGCAATAGTTATAATTTGAACAAGAAAAGTTCATAAGTTTAAAAAGAATGAACTGCGGAACCAGATGAATGATTGAGAAGAAAAATGCTCAGCCTGAATAATATTGCAGTTGTAACAATCTTCAAGTTTCCCATAATCTGATATGTAGATGTATCTACATACGTCAATGTAGCAAACTGAACATTGTTGTGAATGAGATATATGATTGATGGGATTGGGTACAAACGAACACTCTTCCATTCCGTGGTCATTTTAGGAGGAGGTGATCTCTTGCACTCTCTCCATAATAGAATAGCAGATACAATAAGCTGCATTCATTGGAACTCATCAACAACAAATCCGTCCCAACAATCTCTGTACCAACAAAAATTCTGGAGCCAAATTGAAAGATTCACTCATTGCGGAAAATAAACATAAATCATGATCATATTTCCGCAAGAATGGAACTTTAAATCCAAATTTCAATCTAAGAATTATTCCCAATGAGATTCCATTCCATTCCCTTCTACAATACAGTACCATCTACTAACTGCAAAACCTAAACAATGCACTCAATAAATGAAAATAATTAAACAAAATTTTACATAGAATAAATAGATTAACCTTAAAAACTTCAGCAAGAAAAGGCACGGTGGCATAGTCATATTTGTATCCCCCATTACTCTGTGATAATGTTGTCAATATCCCCTACAACAAAACAGCAAATTCAAAACTCCTTTACTCCCAAGATCACACGCAGACACACAAACAGAAACCCACATTTATACAGATCAGATTGACATAAAAACTAATAATCAATTAAAAATCAAAGGACCTGAGAGCTCGTAAGAATGGTGAGCAGCGAAGCGATGACGTACCACTGCATCTTGTCCTTCCTTGCTCTCACTTCTACTGTAAAAATCACAGCATGGTAGTTTCTTGATCTTCGGCGATTTTCGATTGTGCCCTAATATTTTCGTTATTCGATTTACACCCCAATTCTTTTGGGTATTTACTATTTAGTAATGGATTAAGAACTCTGTGGTCATCTAACTTTCAAAATGTGTCATTTCAGTCATTAAACTTTTTTATGCATAAAAGATATACGAAATTGTTTAAATATCGTCACTAACTAATTATTTATTAGTCGATTTAGCGATTATAATATGTTCAGCACTGTTCAAAATGCTCTACTTTGGTCGCTACACTTTTTTGTGCATCAAATGTATTAAACTTACAAAACATTTCATATTAGTGATGTGCACGATGACTTGCATATCAACTCTAAATAACATAATTAATCTATCAAATCAATACTCACCTAGAATAATTTTGAGTCAAAATATTATCAAATCGAAATAACTTAATTAATCTATGTTATTAATTAATCTATCAAATCAATACTCACCTAGAATAATTTTGAGTCAAAATATTTAATTGAGTACGATAAATTCTAACGTAGCGGAAGATTATAGAAAAAATAAAAATACACACAAAGTGAGAGA
>CAIGRO010003352.1:0-13700 GCA_903798355.1 Fraxinus baroniana
ATCACTTCTCATGGACTCTCACAATTTTCAAAGATTCCTTACCATGATCTTATGCCTTGAGCTCCCCAATTCAATACATGCCAAATCTAAGACAATCCCTAAATCAGTTTCACATTCACACTCTCCTTTTGAACATCTGTAGCATTTTCCACTAGATTTTGCTTCTTGCCTGCTAATAAATTTTCTAGTTACAGTTACTTGAAAATAAATATTAAAAAAAATATGGAAGCAAGGATCCGACAAAATAACTGCTAAAATAAGTGCCGAATTTCCAACTCGTGGTGCTTGTGTTCTTCCTCTTTTCTTCATAGAACTGGATGTAGGGGTTCTTTTGTTTTCTTTGTTGCACGATGTAAGTGTAACTTTTTTATACAAAAATGTCAGTTGATACGGTAAATATAGTATCAACAACACAGGTATATGTCAGTTGAAATGCACGGGGTCTGCACGAATCAAGTTTGAACTATTTTAATGACACAAAATGATATACAAACAATTATAGATAATATTCTGCAAACACCGCTAATAAGTAAATAAACCTATTAAAAATTGAAATGTTCAGCCACAAAGTACATAATCACCCGTTGTAGCTCTACCAGAGCACATAAATTTCCTTTTTGCCTGATTTCCCAACAAATTTATGTTATAAACGAATTTGTACGAAAGCCTATATTATATCCTTTGAAAACACTTCAATTTTCGGATTACCAACTACGCTGTACAAATTTTAAAACAAAAGTAAAATAAAATTAGTCCTAGCTATATTACACTATTTCCTCCCACGTGATTTCACGATTGATTGTAATTTGGCATTCCAAACAAGTCCTTAACTACCATATATAAATAAGTGACAGTATTGTGTATAGCTAAATCATTTGATGACTTCTCGTGGACTCTCACAATTTTCAAAGATTCCTTACCATTATCTTATGTCTTGAGCTCCCGAATTCAATACATGCCAAACCTAAGACGATCGCTAAATCAGTTTCACATTCATGCTCTCCACTTGAACATCTGTAGGTTTTTTCACTAAATTTAGCTTCTTGCCTACTAATAAATTTTCCAATTACAGTTACTTGAAAGTAAATATTAAAAAAAATTATGGAAACATGGATCCAACAAAATACCTGCTAAAATAGGTGCCGAATTTCCAACTCTTGGTGTTTGTGTTCTTCATCTTTTCTTCATAGAACTGGATGTAGAGGTTCTTTTGTTTTCTCTGTTGCACAATGTAAGTGTAACATTTTTATACATATATGTCACTTCACACGGTAAATATAGTATCAACAGCACAGGTATATGTCAGTTTTAATGCACGGGTTTGCCCGAAGCAAGTTAGTTCTATTTTAATGATACAAAATGATATAGAAACAATTATTGATAACATTCTACAAACACAGCAAATAAGTAAATAAACCTATTAAAAATTGAAATGTTCAGCCACAAAGTACATAATCACCCTTTGGAGCTCTACCAGAGCACATAAAGTTCCTTTTCGCTCGATTTTCCAATCAATTTATTTTATAAAAGAATTTGTACGAAAGCCTACAGATGTCCTCCGAAAACACGTCAATTTTCGGATCACCAACTACGCTGTACTGATTTTAGAAAAATGAAAAATAGAATTAGTCTTAGCTATATTACGCTATTTCCTCTCCACAAATTCACCAATCAATGTTTTCAGTAACTAGTCCCCCGAGATTTCATGATTGATTGTAGTATTCCAAACAAGTCCTTAACTACCATATATAAATAAGTGACAGTATTGTGTATAGCTAAATCATTTGATAACTTCTCATGGACTCTCACAATCTTCAAAGATTCCTTACCATTATCTTATGTCTTGAGCTCCCCAATTCAATACATGCCAAACCTAAGACGATCCCTAAATCAGTTTCACATTCACGCTCTACTCTTGAACATCTGCGGCATTTTCCACTAAATTTTGCTTCTTGCCTGCGAATAAATTTTCTAGTTACAGTTACTTGAAAATAAGTATTTAAAAAAATTATGGAAACAAGGATCCGACAAAATACCATGTAAAATAGGTGCCGAATTCCCAACTCGTGGTGCTTGTGTTCTTCCTCTTTTCTTCATAGAACTGTTGCACGATGTAAGTGTAATTTTTTTATACATAACTGTCAGTCGACATGGTAAGTATAATATCAACAACACAAGTATATATCCGTTGAAATGCACGGGGTATGCACGAAGCAAATGTGCACTATTTTAATGACACAAAATGATATACAAACAATTATTGATAATATTCTGCAAACAATAAGTAAATAAACCAATTAAAAATTGAAATGTTCAGCCACGAAGTACATAATCACCTGTTGGAGCTCTACCAGAGCACATAAAGTTCCTTTTCGCTCGATTTCCCAATATTTTTATGTTTTAAACGAATTTGTACGAAAGCCTACATGATATCCTCCGAAAACACGTCAATTTTCAGATCACCAACTACGCTGTATTGATTTTTAAAAAGTGAAAATAAAAATTTTTCTTAGCTATATTACCCTATTTCCTCCCTCTCTACAAATTTGCTAATCAATGTTTTAAGTAACTAGTCCCACGACATTTCATGATTGATTGTTATTTGGTATTCCAAACAAGTCCTTAACTACCATATATAAGTAAGTGGCAGTATTGTGTGTAGCTAAATCATTTGATCACTTCTCGTGGACTCTCACAAGTTAGCTCTATTTTAATTATACAAAATGATATAGAAACAATTATTGATAATATTCTGCAAACAGAACTAATAAATAAATAAACATATTAAAAATTGAAACAAAAAGAACTTTTGCCTTGGCCTGGATGTTCAGCCACAAAATAAATAATCCACCGGAGCACATAAAGTTCCTTTTCGCTAGATTTTTAAATCAATTTATGTTATAAATGAGTTTGCAAAATCCTACATGATATCCTCAGAAAACATGTAAATTTTCGGATCACCAACTATACTGTGCTGATTTGAATAAAAAATAAAAAAAGAAAATTAGTCCTAGCTATATTACAATATTTCCTCTATACAAATCCCCTAATCAATGGTTAAGTAACTAGTCCCACGAGATTTCATAATTGATTTTAAGTTGGTATTCCAAACAAGTCCCTTACTACCACATATAAATAAGTGACAGTATTATGTATAGCTAAATCATTTGATCACTTCTCATGGACTCTCACAATCTTCAATGATTCCTTACCATTATCTTATGTTTTGAGCTCCCCAATTCAGTACATGCCAAACCTATGACGATCCCTAAATCAGTTTCACATTCACACTCTCCTCTTGAACATGTACAACATTTTCCACTATATTTAGCTTCTTGCCTGCTAATAAATTTTCTAGTTATAGTTACTTGAAAATAAATATTAAAACAAATTATGGAAACAAGGATCCGAAAAAATACCTGCTAAAATAGGTGCCGAATTTCCAACTCGTGGTGTTTTTGTTCTTCCTCTTTTCTTCATGGAACTGGATGTGGGGGTCCTTTTATTTTCTCTGTTGCACGATGTAATTGTAACGATTTTATACATAAATGTCAGTTCACATGGTAAATATCATATCAACAACACGGGTATAATTCAGTTGAAATGCACGGGGTTTGCACTAAGCAAGTTAGCTCAATTTTAATGATGCAAAATGATATAAAAACAATTATTGATAATAATCTGCAAACATAGCTAATAAGTAAATAAACCTATTAAAAATTGAAATGTTGAGCCACAAAGTACATAATCACCCGTTGGAGCTCTTCCTGAGCACAAACAATTCCTTTTCTCTCGATTTCCCAATAAATTTATGTTATAAACAAATTTGTACGAAAGCCTACATGATATCCTTCGAAAACACGTCAATTTTTGGATCACCGACTGCTCAGTACAGATTTAAAAAAAAAAAATTGAAAAATATAACAACATTGGTACACATTAGTTGAAATGCAAGGACTTTTCACGAAGCAAGTTAGCTCTGTTTTAATGATACAAATGATATAGAAACAATTGTTGATAATATTCGGCAAACACAGCTAATAAGTAAATAAACCTATTCAAAATTGAAACAGAAAGAACTTTTGCCTTGGCCTGGATGTTCAACCACAGAGTACAAAATCACCCATTGGAGCTCCACCACAGCACATAAAGTTCCTTTTCACTACATTTCCCAATCAGTTTATGTTATAAACAAGTTTGTACAAAAGCCTACATGATATCCTCAGAAAACACGTCAATTTTCGGATCACCAACTACGTTGTACTGATTTTAAAAAAAAATGAAAAATAAAATTAGTCCTAGCTCTATTACACTATTACTTCTCTACAAATTCACTAATCAATGTTTAAGTAACTAGTCCCACGAGATTTCATGATTGATTGTAAGTTGGTATTCCAAACAAGTCCTTAACTACCATATATAAATAAGTGACAGTATTGTGTATAGCTAAATTGTTTGATAACTTCTCGTGGACTCTCACAATCTTACAAAATTCCTTACCATTATCTTATATCTGGAGCTCCACAATTGAATACATGCCAAACCTATGACGATCCCTAAATCAGTTTCACTTTCACGCTCTCCTCTTGAACATCTGCAGCATTTTCCAACTCGTGGTGCTTTTGTTCTTCCTCTTTTCTTCATAGAACTGGATGTAGGGGCTCTTTTGTTTTCTCTGTTACATGATGTAAGTGTAACATTTTAATACATATATGTCAGTTCACACCATAAATATAGTATCAACAACACAGGTATATGTCAGTTTTAATGCTAGGGTTTGCACGAAGCAAGTTAGTTCTATTTTAATGATACAAAATGATATAGAAACAATTTTTGATAACATTCTACAAACACAGCAAATAAGTAAATAAACCTATTAAAAATTGAAATGTTCAGCCACAAAGTACATAATCACCATTTGGAGCTCTATCAGAGCACATAAAGTTCCTTTTCACTCGTTTTCCAATCAATTTATGTTATAAAAGAATTTGTACGAAAGCCTACAGATGTCCTCCGAAAACACGTCAATTTTCAGATCACCAACTACGCTGTACTGATTTTAGAAAAATGAAAAATAGAATTAGTCTTAGCTATATTACGCTATTTCCTCTCTACAAATTCACTAATCAATGTTTTCAGTAACTAGTCCCCCGAGATTTCATGATTGATTGTAATTTGGTATTCCAAACAAGTCCTTAACTACCATATATAAATAAGTGGCAGTATTGTGTATAGCTAAATCATTTGATTACTTCTCGTGGACTTTCACAATCTTCAAAGATTCCTTACCATTATCTTATGTCTTGAGCTAGCCAATTCCGTAAATGACAAACCTAAGACGATCCCTTAATTAGTTTAACATTCATGCTCTCCTCTTGAACATATGCAGCATTTTCCACTAAATTTAGCTTCTTGCCAGCTAATAAATTTTCCAGTTACAATTACTTGAAAATAAATATTAAAAAAAATTATAGAAACGTGGATCCAACAAAATACCTGCTAAAATAGGTGCCGAATTTCCAACTCGTGGTGCTTTTGTTCTTCCTCTTTTCTTCATAGAACTGGATGTAGGGGTTCTTTTGTTTTCTCTGTTGCACGATGTAAGTATAACATTTTCATACATAAATGTCAGTTCGCACGGTAAATATAGTATCAACAACACGTGTATATGTCAGTTGAAATGCCCGGGGTTTGCACGAAGCAAGTCAGCTCTATTTTAATGATACAAAATGATATAAAAACAATTGTTGATAATATTCTGCAAACACAGCTAATAAGTAAATAAACCTATTAAAAATTGAAATGTTCAGCCACAAAGTTCGTAATCACCCGTTGGAGCTCTACGAGAGCACATAAAGTTCCTTTTCTCTCAATTTCCCAATAAATTTATGTTATAAATGAATTTGTACAAAAGCCTACATGATATTTTCGGATCACCAACTACGCTGTAATGATTTAAAAAAAAAATGAAAAATAAAATTAGTCGTAGCTATATCACAATATTTCCTCTCTACAAATTCACTAATCAATGTTTAAGTAACTAGTCCCACGAGATTTCGTGATTGATTGTAATTTGGTATTCCAAACAAGTCCTTAACTACCATATATAAATAAGTGGCAGTATTGTGTATAGCTAAATCATTTGATCACTTCTCGTGGACTCTCACAATCTTCAAAGTTTCCTTACGACTATCTTATGTCTTGAGCTACCCAATTCCGTACATGACAAACCTAAGACAATCCCTAAATTAGTTTAACATTCACGCTCTCCTCTTGAACATCTGCAGCCTTTTCCACTAAATTTAGCTTCTTGCGAGCTAATAAATTTTCCAGTTACAGTTACTTGAAAATAAATATTAAAAAAAAATTATGGAAACATGGATCCAACAAAATACCTGCTGAAATAGGTGCCGAATTTCCTACTCCTGGTGCTTTTTTTCTTCCTCTTTTCTTCATAGAATTGGATGTAGGGGTTCTTTTGTTTTCTCTGTTGCACGATGTAAGTATAACATTTTCATACGTATATGTCAGTTCGCACGGTAAATATTGTATCAACAACACAGGTGTATGTCAGTTTTAATGCATGGGAAGCAAGTTAGCTCTATTTTAATGATACAAAATGATATAAAAACAATTATTGATAATATTCTACAAATATAGCTAATAAGCAAATAAACCTATTAAAAATTGAAATGTTCAGCCACAAAGTACATAATCACCCTTTGGACCTCTACCATAGCACATAAAGTTCCTTTTCACTCAATTCCCCAATCAATTTTTGTTATAAAAGAGTTTGTACGAAAACCTACAGATATCCTCTGAAAACATGTCAATTTTCGGATCCCCAACTACGCTGTACTGATTTAAAAAAAAATGAAAAATAAAATTAGTCTTAGCTATATTACGCTATTTCCTCTCTACAAATTCACTAATCAATGTTTTATGTAACTAGTCCCCTGAGATTTCATGATTGATTGTAGTATTACAAACAAGTCCTTAACTACCATATAACTAAATCATTTGATAACTTCTCGTGGACTCTCACAATCTTCAAAGATTCCTTACCATTATCTTATGTCTTGAGCTCCCCAATTCAATACATGCCAAACCTACGACGATCCCTAAATTAGTTTCACATTCACTCTCTACTCTAGAAAATCTGCATCATTTTCCACTAAATTTTGCTTCTTGCCTGCTAATAAATTTTCTAGTTATAGTTACATGAAAATAAATATTAAAAAAAATTATAGAAACAAGGATCCGACAAAATACCTGCTAAAATAGGTGCCGAATTTCCACCTCGTGGTGCTTCTGTTCTTCCTCTTTTCTTCATAGAACTGTTGCACGATGTAAGTGTAACTTTTTTACACATAAATGTCAGTAGGCGTGGTAAATATAGTATCAACAACACAAGTATATGTCCATTGAAATGCACGGGGTTTGCACGAAGCAAGTATGCACTATTTTAATGATACAAAATGATATAGAAACAATTATTGATAATATTCTGCAAAAACAACTAATAAGTAAACTAACGTATTACAAATTGAAATGTTCAGCCACAAAGTACATAACCACACGTTGGGGCTCTACCGGAGCACATAAAGTTCATTTTCGCTCGATTTCCCAATAAGTTTATGTGATAAACGAATTTGTATGAAAGCCTACATGATATCCTCCGAAAACACGTCAATTTTCGGATCACCAACTGCTCTGTACAGATTTAACAAAAAATGAAAAATATAA
Organism: Fraxinus baroniana; assembly: GCA_903798355.1. Lineage (NCBI taxonomy): Eukaryota > Viridiplantae > Streptophyta > Magnoliopsida > Lamiales > Oleaceae > Fraxinus > Fraxinus baroniana. Next base: position 7,747 of record CAIGRO010003352.1, read on the forward strand.
CAACAATGGTATACGTCAGTTGAAATGCACGGAGTTTGCACGAATCAAGTTAGCTCTATTTTAATGATACAAAATGATATAGAAACAATTATTAATAATATTTTGCAAACACAGCTAATAAGTAAATAAACCTATTAAAAATTGAAACAAAAAGAACTTTTGCCTTGGCCTGGATGTTCAGCCACAAAGTACATAATCACTCGCTGGAGCTCCACCGGAGCACATAAAGTTCCTTTTCGCTAGATTTTCAAATCAATTTATGTTATAAATGAGTTTGTACAAAATCCTACATGATATCCTCAGAAAACACGTCAATTTTTGGATCACCAACTACGCTGTACGGATTTTAAAAAAAAATTAAAAATAAAAATTAGTCCAAGCTATATTACACTATTTCCTCAATACAAATTCTCTAATCAATGGTTAAGTAACTAGCCCCATGAGATTTCATAATTGATTCTAAGTTCGTATTCCAAACAAGTCCTTTACTACCATATATAAATGTCAGTTCACACGGTAAATATCGTATCAAGAACACGGGTATAAGTCAGTTGAAATGCACGGGGTTTGCAAGAAGCATGTTAGCTCAATTTTAATGATGCAAAATGATATAAAAACAATTATTGATAATATTCTGCAAACACAGCTAATGAGTAAATAAACCTATTAAAAATTGAAATGTTCAGCCACAAAGTACATAATCACCCATTGGAGCTCTTCCAGAGCACATACAGTTCATTTTCGCTCGATTTCCAAATCAATTTATATTATAAACAAATTTTTACGAAAGCCTACATGATATCCTCCGAAAACACGTCAATTTTCGGATCACCAACTGCTCTGTATAGATTTAAAAACAAAATTGAAAATTATAACAACATTGGCATACGTCAGTTCAAATGCACGGAGTTTGCACGAAGCAAGTTAGCTCTATTTTAATGATACAAAATGATATAGAAACAATTATTGATAATATTCTGCAAACACGGCTAATAAGTAAATAAACCTATTAAAAATTGAAATAAAAAGAACTTTTTTCTTGGCTTGGATGTTCAGCCACAAAGTACACAATCACCCGCTGGAGCTCCACCAAAGCACATAAAGTTCCTTTTCGCTAGATTTCCCAATCAATTTATGTTATAAACGAGTTTATACAACAGCCTACATGATATCCTCAAAACACGTCAATTTTCGGATAACCAACTACGCTATACTAATTTTAAAAAAAAATGAAAAATAAAATTAGACCTAGCTCTATTACACTATTTCCTCTCTACAAGTTCACTAATCAATGTTTAAGTAACTAGTCCCATGAGATTTCATGATTGATTGTAAGTTGGTATTCCAAACAAATCCTTAACTACCATATATAAAAAGTGACAGTATTGTGTATAGCTAAATCATTTGATCACTTCTCGTGGACTCTCACAATATTCAAAGATTCCTTAACTTTATCTTATGTCTTGAGCTCCCCAATTCAATACATGCCAAACCTAAGACGATCCCTAAATCAATTTCACATTCAAGCTCTCCTTTTGAACATCTGCAGCATTTTCCAATAAATTTAGCTTTTTGCCTGCTAATAAATTTTCTAGTTACAGTTACTTGAAAATAAATGTTAAAACAAATTATGGAAACAAGGATCTGACAAAATACCTACTAAAATAGGTGCCGAATTTCCAACTTGTGGTGTTTGTGTTCTTCCTCTTTTCTTCATAGAACTGGATGTAGAGGTTCTATTGTTTTCTCTGTTGCACGATGTAAGTGTAACTTTTTTATACATATATATGTCAGTTGACATGGTAAATATAGTATCAACAATGCAGGTATATGTTAGTTTTAATGCACGGGTTTGCACAAAGCAAGTTAGCTCTATTTTAATGATACAAAATGATATAGAAACAATTACTGATAATATTCTGCAAACACATCTAATAAGTAAATAAACTTATTAAAAATTGAAATGTTCAGCCACAAAGTACATAATCACCCCTAGGAGCTCTACCAGAGCACATAAAGTTCCTTTTCGCTCGATTTCCCAATCAATTTATGTTATAAAAGAATTTGTACAAAAGCCTATAGATATCCTCCGAAAACACGTCAATTTTCGGATCACCAACTACGCTGTACTGATTGTAAAAAAAAATGAAAAATAAAATTAGTCCCAGCTATATTACGCTATTTCCTCTCTACAGATTCACTAATCAATGTTTTAAGTAACTAGTCCCCCGAGATTTCATGATTGATTGTAGTATTCCAAACAAGTCCTTAACTGCCATATATAAATAAGTGATAGTATTATGTGTATAGCTAAATCATTTGATAATTTCACGTGGACTCTCACAATCTTCAAAGATTCCTTCCCATTGTCTTATGTCTTGAGCTCTCCAATTCAGTATATGCCAAACCTAAGACAATCCCTAAATTAGTTTCACATTCACGCTCTCCTCTTGAACATCTGCAGTATTTTCCACTAAATTTTGCTTCTTGCCTGCTAATAAATTTTATAGTTCCAGTTACTTGAAATTAAATATTAAAAAAAATTATCGAAACAAGGATCCGATAAAATACCTGCTAAAATCGGTTCCAAATTTCAAAGTCATGGAGTTTGTGTTCTTCCTCTTTTCTTCGTTTGTTTTCTCTGTTGCACGATGTAAGTGTAACTTTTTTATACATAAATGTCAGTTCACACGTTAAATATAGTATCAACAGCACATGTCTATGTCATTTGAAATGCACGGGGTTTGCACGAAGCAAGTTAGCTCTATTTTAATGATACAAAATGATATAGAAACAATTATTGATAATATTTTGCAAACATAGCTAATATGTAAATAAACCTATTAAAAATTGAAATGTTCAGCCACAAAGTACGTAATCACCCGTTGGAGCTCTACGAGAGCACATAAAGTTCCATTTCGTTCGATTTGTACAAAAGCCTACATGATATAGTCCAAAAACACGTCAATTTTCGGATCACCAACTACGCTGTACTGATTTTAAGAAAAATGAAAAAAAAAAATTGTCCTAGCTATAATACACTATTTCCTCTCTACAAGTTCACTAATCAATGTTTAAGTAACTAGTCCCATGAGATTTCATGATTGATTATGATTTGGTATTCCAAACAAGTCCTTAACTACCATATATAAATAAGTGATAGTATTGTGTATAGCTAAATCATTTGGTCACTTCTCATGGACTCTCACAATCCTCAAAGATTCCTTACCATTATCTTATGTCTTGAGCTCCCCAATTCAGTACATGCCAAACCTAAGATGATCCCTAAATTAGTTTCATATTCACGCTCTCCTCTCGGACAAGTGCAGCATTTTCCACTGAATTTTGCTTCTTGCCTGCTAATAAATTTTATAGTTACAGTTACTTGAAAATAAATATTAAAAAACATTTTGGAAACAAGGATCTGACAAAATACCTCATAAAATAGGTGCCCAATTTCCAACTCGTGATGTTTATGTTCTTCCTCTTTTCTTCATAGAACTGGATGTAGGGGTTCTTTTGTTTTCTCTGTTGCACGTTGTAATTGTAACTTTTTTATACATAAATGTCAGTTGACACGGTAAATATAGTATCAACAACATAGGTATATGTTAGTTAAATGCACTTGCACGAAGCAAGTTAGCTCTATTTTAATGATAAAAATTGATATAGAAACAATTATTGATAATATTCTGCAAACACAACTAACAAGTAAATAAACCTATTAAAAATTGAAATGTTCAGCCACAAAGTACGTAATCACCCGTTGGAGCTCTACCAGAGCACATAAACTTCCTTTTCACTCGATTTCCCAATAAATTTGTGTTATAAACGACTTTGTACGAAAGCCTACATGATATCCTCCGAAAACACGTCAATTTTCGGATCACCAACTATGGTGTACTGATTTTTTTTAAAAATGAAAAATAAAATTAGTCCTAGCAATATTACACTATTTCCTCTCTACAAATTCACTAATCAATGTTTTAAGTAACTAGTCCCACGAGATATCATGATTGATTGTAATTTGGAATTCCAATCAAGTCCTTAACTACCATATATAAATAAGTGATAGTATTGTGTATAGCTAAATCATTTGATAACTTCTCGTGAACTCTCAGAATCTTCAAAGATTCCATACCATTATCTTATGTCTTGAGCTCCCCAATTCAGTACACGCCAAACCTAAGACGATCCCTTAATTAGTTTCACATTCACGCTCTCCTCTTGAACATCTGTAGCATTTTCCACTAAATTTAGCTTCTGCCTGCTAATAAATTTTCTAGTTACGGTTACTTGAAAATAAATATTTAAAAAAATTATGGAAACAAGGATTCGACAAAATACCTGCTAAAATAGGTGCCGAATTTCCAACTCGTGGTGTTTGTGTTCTTCCTCTTTTCTTCATATATTGTGACATTTTGTTGTCACTTAACTAGATGAATATTTTGTTTTATATTTAGTTACATTAGTTTGTTTAATATCTGACTAGGAAGTGATATAAAGCATAGTCTAGGCCATGCGACTACATGGCTCCCATCCAAGAATAAAGTGAGCCAAAACTTGGCTTCCTTGCAGCCGCACAGCAATACACCATGTGGCCCGCTTGGTTCAATTTCTGGGCAAGAATTTTTATTTTTTGGAAACTTCCTAGTTTGTTTATAATTCTGTAATTTTGATATCTTTTTGTATATTTGGGAGTATATTTCGTGCCTCATAGGTTATTTAGGGTTTTCATATAAATAGGAATTCATTATTCATTGTATGGACCTTTTGACAATTTGATAGGCATTGTGCTTTGAACTATTGTTCTTCATTGAACACCTTGAACTTATCAAGTTAATTCTTGAGGGGTTCATCATTGGGTGCGGATCAATGTGTTGTGTAATCAAGAGGTCATTCAAACACCGTTTTTGTTTGGTTGCTTGATTCATTAATTCTTGAATCAAACTCAAAATTTGGATTATCTTTTAGACTTTCTTGGGATCTTCAATCTCGTTGTAGGTTACGTAGTGTTCGTTACTACGTGGTTCTCAAAGCAAGACTCCAAAATAATCAGATTATATCTTTTGTTTCTTGTTTTTTGAGTCTTGTCTTCCTTTTTTCTATTTTTTTCTTCATGTTCTTCGAGTCCATCGTTTTCTTTAGTTTTGATCCAGATAATTACAAAAAAAAAAGAGTCTAAGTTATTTTTCGGACTATTTACATGTCCAGATCGATTTCCGTTTGTTTTACTGGATTTGTAGTTGAATTCGCGTGCTAAAAAAATCGAAAATTAAAAAAAATATTATTGATATTATCAGGAAATTTTTAGAAGTTTAAATTTCTGATTTGAGTAAAAAAAAGAGATCATTCAAATTTATTCCATTTTAACGTTCTCGAATATTTCATTGAATTCATTCTCCATCTTTTCACATCTTTCATGTCTTTGAGTCTTTCTTCATCTTTTTCTTTTCTTTCTCTTAACACAATTCGTGATCAATACTCGGTCGAATCCATGGGAATACAATATTGGTTGAGTTCACCTTGTTCTTTGAAGTACTTGGGTGAAAGAACTGAGTGATAAAAGGTAGAGTGGTAAGATGAATAGAGGGAAAAAGCTAATAATTGAGTGATACACAAGTGAACTTTGTAAGGGAGAAATTCAATAGAATTAGGATGTCCTACATAGAGAGTTCCAATTCCAATAGGAAGCCGAATCAAAACAATATGGTGGATGATGTAATAAGGTGGTTTGAGAGGGTGCTTGGGGATGTGAGTGAGAGGCTTGATAGGTTAGATACAGTAGTGGTAAATCATCATAGGGAACAATCAAATGCAAGGAGATCGGCTTGGCGGGAGCCTAGGATGGATGTGTGATAAGTGTAGATTTTACACTTATTATTGGCGCTAAATTATGATATTTTGTTGTCTTTTGAATTAAATCTTACTTAATTTATTTTAAATTGTATTTT
>CAIGRO010003430.1:0-19229 GCA_903798355.1 Fraxinus baroniana
AAAGTAGAGCACGTGATGAAATCAGTCCTAATTGCTCTCGATCCAAGCGTAGACGATTATCTTCCACTTTGGAGCTAATTTTTCTCCCAGCAAAGGAGAGTTCAACAACATTGAAAAAGTAGAGCACGTGATGAAATCAGTCCTAATTGCTCTTGATCCAAGCGTAGACGATTATATTCCACTTTGGAGCTCATTTTTCTCCCAGCAAAGGAGAGTTCAACAAGAGAGCGAAACTCTAGTCCCTTTGACTGAAGTGCTTTGAGCCTTGTCACTTTCTTTGCTTTAATTTAATTTATTTTTCATATTCATTTTCAAACAATAAATATTGTACTCGTAAATTCAAAAAAAATTCCGATTTTTTAACCCCATATTCTTTAAAAAATACTATTCAAAACTATGTTTTTAAAATTTTAAGGATGTCAAATAGGGGCGCAATATTGGATTGTGATGTGGATGATAATAATATTTTTTTAAAAATTTTAGAATCTCAATACAAATAGATTTAGAGTGGTATAAATATATATAACTTTTATGGATGTAAATAGTGGCTCCTTAAAAAATTTCTAGTGAGTGAGTGAGAAAGATCTGAGATCCAAAATGATTGTTACAGAACTAATCTGGACCGATTTATCTCATGTCTATAATGGGCAGGAGATCAATTCTGAGTGTATGAAAGTCACAAGTGTATGGTACCATGAATAAGTAATAAAGTGATAGGTAGGATATCGTTTCCACGAGAACTATGTACTTAACCTAGGATCAATTGATTTTAACTTTAATTGAATAGCCAATTGTGTATGAAGAATTTTTCTAAATTAACTATTTAAACTAATTATTCTATTGAGCTAATTATGAAGGGGTTTTTTTTTTCTTATGTAAATCCATGTGAGATGGTTACTAAGACCTCTTCGTTTTAATGCAATTTAATAGCAAGACAATATGTACGCGTTCTTATTGATCAATGTTTCTCAATGAATTAATAATATCTCTTGATAACAATTAAATTTATCATCTCATGTGACTTTTCCATATCTCCATGAAAGATGCGAACATGAAACCATGCATTAAAAATGCTAGAATATCTATAGAAATTATACAAAGTATAGTGGTATATCTATATCCCCTACTAGACTTTACAATGATGGTTATAAGTACAATATATCCTCTTGCTTCTCTCAATAATAAGAAAATTCACACAACATTTCAATTAGTGACCAATTAATTGAAAAGTATTAAATTCTATAATAATCATTAAAAAATAAACATATATTGGATATCAAATTATTGAACTTTTATTAAAAAAAACATCATAATAAGTGTTCATCATCGTCTTAGTAATTGAAAACTCTAGCCTAACATTACAAAATTGCAAGAGTTTAAAATTAATTGAAAAAACATAACCTGGACTATAGATAAATTGAGAAGAAGAGGAATATTGACCTTGAAATCTCGAAACTCTTCAATAGTTTCTTAATGAATATCCAATTGTGCTTTCTCTTCTTTACTCAACGACAATGTTGAATCTTCAATTTGTAAAAATCTTGTAATTGCCCTGATTCTCTCAAGAACAATTGAATGTCTTTCTTTAATGATGATAATTGATGAATAATGGAATTGGATGCCCATGTTTTTTTTATTTATAGAAGATGAAATTATGTCAAGAAAATACGTCCAAATTGAGTTTTAAAAGAGTTCCAATCGAATAAAGAAAGTTGCATTTGCATTGCGTATGGTTATGTCAGTGCGCAAGCATCAACATTTTTATCATATCTTTCTCTTTCAATATCTAACTTAAATGGATACAATTATTTTAAAAATATTATTTTTCCAATTCGAACGTTTACTATATCAAAAAGGGAGAATTGCAGCGGAGGTCCTAAACCTTTCATTTTGCTGTAGATTATACCTTAACCTTTCATTTTTATGGCCGCAGTCCCAAACCTTTATATTTAACTGTAGCCATGATGCAAATCACTGATTCCATCCATGACACCGTTAGTCAACATTGAAATTGCAATTTTGACTTAAATAGACAAATTAAATGAGAGACAAAATAGTATATTTACAATTTTCATAATAAAATAATTAGAATAATTAAATAAAAAAAATTGGTTTGCACTGTTCATCTTCCTAACCTTCACACCCCTACCCACTTCCCTCAACACAAACAAAATCAAAATCTCAACCCCCATCTCATCGTCATGACCACTGCATACCAACACCACCGTCAATATCCTCTACTCACGGCCACTGCATAAAACCAAGTAAGATGTATCAGGGGCCTTCTCTTCCTCAATAGACGCAAACACAAATCTGTACAAATTTGCTGGTGAAATTGCGATCGAACTCACTTGGGATTCTTACTGCTCAGAAGCATTAGCATTTAATGCTTTGTTACCAGATCTAAGAATTTGAGATTGTACAACTGATGTTTCAACTTGAGCACTAGATGCTCCACACTCCACCGTGTATCCTCCCTTAGTCATACCACTCGATGAGTCAAGATTTTGAGAAGTCATCTTTTTTGATTTCAAAGCTCAAACTTCCATCAGAACTTGACGCTGATAGTGTAAATCTGTTCAAAGACTCATTATCAATGCTATGAGCAAGTTCCTACTAGACTCCAGATGTATCATTCCACCGGATTCAACAACAACTATATTGTGGCTATTTAAATTAGAAACACCAAATGGTGAAGTCTCTTTTGTATATGTTCTCTTCTGATAACTGACGATTTCAAGAACAAAAATTGATGGTGCCTTTGCCAAAAACCTCAGTGGCCATTGCGATGATGACTGGGTGGGATTTTGATTTAGTTTGGGTTGAGGAGAGGGGCATATGGGTATGGAGATTGGGGAAGATGAATAGTACCTTTTGTTTTTTTATTTATTAAATTATTTTATTATGAAAATTGTAAATATACCATTTTGTCCCTCATTTAATTTGTCCATTTGAGTCAAAATTGCAATCTCACTATTGACTAACGATATCATGGATGGAATAAATGATTTGGACCACGCTTGCAATTAAATATAAAGGTTTGGGACTGTGGCCATAAAAATGAAAAGTTGGTGTATAATCTGCAGCAAAATGAAAGATTTGGGGACCTCTGCTACAATTTTCCCTATCAAAAATGGTCCTCAATCTCTATATGAGAGCTTGGATTGATGAAAATACTTTGATTATATTTCAAAACTTCACTCTTTTGATTTCTAATTGCATCCAATTGATCCCCTATGATTTTCAATCAATGTTTTGTACTTCGAAACAACTAATGAATATTTGCAATCAGGTCCCCAAACTTTGAATTCATCATTTTCGCTCGTTTTCACCCATTTCTTTCAATTTCACTTTCAATAATCGACTTTCACCTAGCAAACAAAAAAATTAATCAAAAGAACTTCTAAATGTCTATATTTAAGGCCTAGATAAGTGTATAAATACACTTAATATCTAGCATCCAACTTATAAGCATGTGTAGGTCAATTGTTTCGAGCTTATTGACTTGAGAATAAGGATAAAGCTACCTTGAAACGTGAAACCTAGGGGCCGAAAAGGACCATTAAAATGTTTGGAATGAATGAAGAGTTGAAGGCCAAGAACAAGACATAGTCACTTGCTCATTTTATTTTACTAGTGTACGCACGTGCAATGCACGTGTTGTAGTTGAGTTGCGTATTTAAAAGAATTGAGTGATTTTAAGTTATTTTTTCACTATAAAGTAATGTTTGTAAAATTGTATGGATAAATTTTTTTGCTGGTTAATCTCCTCTCTTATATTGGACAAGTTATGTAATAATGTATGTATGTTATGGCATTAGAAGAAGGATTGCAAATTGATAAAACAAAATAATAGGGAAATATTCAATTTCAAAGAAAGACATCGATAATCATTAATCCCTACAACCCCAACAAGATAGGAAAACAATGAAGTACCAGAAAGGTTTTACATGCACAAGAAATGCTAATTTTATATTGGCTTACAAGCTTATATTGAAGCCACACCATTCTTTTACAACACATGGCTGAGTTAACCAGATTAATGACCAAATCATTATCATTTACCTACTTGATAGTTGAATAAAGAGAAGATTACTCTCCAGCCTCTAGGGCAAATAATGTGTAAAGTCATTACAAGATAAACTGTGCAGAACAAACATAAAGTTGTCCAGTTTGTTTCCTAAGAACCACAGTAAACTTACCCATTGGAAACATCAAATACGCCTTTTTGAATCTTCTGAAGTATTTTTGCCGCGGTCTTCGTAAATGCCTGCAAAAGAGTACATTAAAAGTACATGTAAAATAAAATAGAGATTCAGATTGGATAGAAAGACTTCTATAATGCAAAAGTTGCGTGAAGAAAGAAAGGTTCTTTAGATTTTTTTCATTCAAATGTGGCACTTTCTCGATATTTTGGGTTGTTCTAGGCTTCTAGCAGATGCTTCCAAAAATAAAAGTCCATTTTCTTTGGCAAATTGTTCTCCCTCCTCTCTGCTTACAGCTCTTCGGTGAGCAAGATCACTTTTGTTTCCTATAAGCATGATTGTCATGTTTGGGTTTGCATGCTGCCTAGCATCTTTTAGCCAGCTTGCAAGATGATTTAAATGTCTCTCTCCTAGACAATAGACATCTTCCCAGTGTAAGAAGAAAAATAATTCATATTACATAAGAACTGGAACCTAAGTGGAAAGACAAAAGAACTGTCTGGCTCTAGACTATTAAAATGCAGGGAAATCAGAGTTTTGACATAAGAAGATGAGCTCACGTCATGAACATTTGCAAATTGTTTATGGTTCCTATTTCTTTTCTACCGCATTCATCCCAGAGTACATCTGACTTTCAAAAAAAAAAAACAATTGCACATCATGTGACAATACATTGTACACATGCGAAAAGCAAAAGTGTATATTGTCTATATACCCATTTCTGTTTAATGAAAATGAATTGATTAAATATGAATACTCCACCAAAATTACCAAGCCCGTGTTTGAGCCTCATTCTTTAAAAATTTATTTTTCACCAAACTCATTTTTAACCACACATTCTTCCAATAAAATATTTTAACATGTGAACCCAAAATTTTTCAATATTATTCAACCACATATTCTCCAAAATAATTACTATTACACAATCTATCTCCCAAAAATGGGACGCAAACAAAGCCTAAGTAAGCACTAACCAGTAACCAAAACCTTTTAATCATGCAGGAGTGAACACAAGACTTGCACAACATAGCCACATTATAATACTGTTACCCATGACTCTAAAAGTTTTACTCCGTATAAACAAATTCTCACCTGAAATCATTTTATTTTTTCATGCCACGTAAGAGTTGTCTAAATGTGTCCTAAACATGCATGGAGTCTTATCAGTCAGAAAAACGAAAAAAAACCAGAGCACTTTTAAAGATAATACAACTGACTATTATTCAGGAAACAGTTCATTCGACCGTGAACAGACAAATTAATATGCCTTTAAGATTAAAGTCACAACATAAGACAAGGAAGAAACTCAAAGTGTGATGAAGCCTTACTTGAGGTTCAATGATCATGTATAAAGTCTTAATTCCTTGCAGTTACTGAAGTTCACAATGCTTTTTTTTCACATCATCACATAAATTGGATATTTTGCTTGCTAGAGGAAAAAGTTTTATCTACACATAAATGAAAGAACATGATTGATAATTCTATATTAGATTAGACTATTAAAAGAACCAAGTCCTTTATCTATGGACAAAGTAATACACATAATTCTGCCACCTATTCTTGAAGTAACTCTGTAATCACAAGTAGATGATATTTGAAATTCATTATGTGAAAGTGGCCTAAGAATTTGATTTTACAATAAATATTAGACTATTAAAAGAACCAAGTCCTTTATCTATGGACAAAGTTATACACATAATTTTGCCGCCTATTCTTGAAGTAATTCTGTAACCACGAGTAGATGATATTTAAACTTCATTATGTGAAAGTGGCCTAAGAATTTGATTTTACAATAAATTCTAGTTCTACCAGCTTTATTGTTACCTTTACAATGTTGCTTGGAATATGAAGAACATGGGTAAATTTTCCTCCTTAATGACTTGTTATTTCTATGGTTGCTTTGTCACTTTGAACTTCACATAGAGGTCGGAATTCTTCGACTTGGTCCCCCTGCCAAGTGATTTCATCAATATCCTATTGATCCTAAATGATACACTTGTTCTAACTTGATTGGAATATAACATCAAATATAATTATAATCACAGCAAGGAAAATTACTTTAGTTTATTAGATTATCTTTCCACTTCAACAGAACCCAGTTTCAAATTTCTGTAGCTTGACAAAGACTATCAAGATATGTTAAGCCACATGCTATCAACCAAATTACCTCTTTCGCTTTAAATTGTAAACAAGAAAGACCTACGTGATGTTTAATAGTGAAACTTTACGCCAAATAAATGAATGCAAGTAACATTCGACATGCCCAAATGGACATTGAAGTCCAAATTTACAATATAGGCGAAGCAAAACCTTGGACACACATTGGAGCACAAAATAACTGTAAACAAAAAACGCCTTGCATCGAAACCTCCATGAGATGTAAGATCAGTAAAATATAGAGGAAGATAGCAAACTTCCACAACAAATAGCAAGAAGTACGCAAGGCATATGCAAACATTTTGCTTAACCTTAAACACAACAACGAAATCGAGCACACATGGGATTTTCGAACAAGGAAATGAAGAAAATCAAAAGAATCTGAGTTAAAATTTGTTAACTTAAACACCAGCAAAAAAATCGAACGCACATGGAATATTCAATCAAAACAAGAACAAAAAATCGTAAGGGTAACAGTAGAAGTACGCAAGAGAAGCTCAGAAATTTTTGCAAAATTCCAATTTCGCAGTCTTTTGGATCGACCCCTCCAACATAGGCATTCATTTACCCCCTTTGTTAACTCAGATGGTTCTAGCATGCTGTGGGTAGGCCTTGGAGGCTCGAAAAAGAACAGAGAGAGACAGGAGGAAGAGACGAACGAGCACATGGAATATTCAATCAAAACAAGAACAAAAAATCGTAAGGGTAACAGTAGAAGTACGCAAGAGAAGCTCAGAAATTTTTGCAAAATTCCAATTTCGCAGTCTTTTGGATTGACCCCTCCAACATAGGCATTCGTTTACCCCCTTTGTTAACTCAGATGGTTCTAGCATGCTGTGGGTAGGCCTTGGAGGCTCGAAAAAGAACAGAGAGAGACGGGAGGAAGAGACGAACGAAGAGAGAGAGGGAGACTGGAAGAAAATATGAGGGTAAAGAAAACGGAAAACCATACAGTATATATGCCAAAACGACGTCGTTTGAGTAGGATGAAATTGTAAACAGTAATATTAGAAGTGTCTCTTTTATTTGGTAGTGATTTTTAATTGGCAAAAGATATAAATATCTCACAAAGTGCCCAGAAAGTTGATTTCAATTCAGTCCAACTTTATAAATATCTCTAAAAGAGACCAACAGTTAATTTCCTAAAATATGCAACTATTGATGTTACGATGTTGTACTTTTATGGTACAAAAAATCCATTTTGGATGATGTTATCTAAATTGGGGTCAAAATTCAAATCTGATTATTTCATTGGCACCGTTATTTCATTGGGGTGCCTCGGTGCTCGAGCCCGGTGTTGCGGCGCCGGGTCTGCTGCTCAAAAAAGGGGGCGCAGGCGCCGCGCCGGGCTTGCTGAAACCTCTTTTTTTCTTTCTTTTTCGTCTCCAAAGTATTTTAGTTCATCTCAAAGTCCTTAATTCAATTAAACTCCCAAAATACCATGATATCCGTACTTTGAAACCAAGATTAAAAAAGCTTCCTTTGTATAACAAACTTCTAAATCACATAGAATTTTTGTCACAAAAACTAACAAACTCTACCTTGACACAAATTTTATAACAATGAATTAAATCTTCACTCTTCAAGTCATTCTCCAACTTTTTCGCCATATCCCAACCGGACACCCCATGCTCCTGTCGGGCACGCCATGCCTCTTCCAGGCATACTCAGCAACTGTGAACTACATCCAAGCCCTGCATACCAGCAGAACTACCTTCCGTGCCATCCTTGCTTGAATCATCTCGTTTACTTCCAGCTCCAGCTAAGTCAATAAACCTGCTTGAACCACCACAAGTAATCCCAATTCTACCTGAGTTGTCAAACCTGTTCAAATCACCATGATCAACAAGATCATAGCCAGCTTCACCTGAGCTACTAGAAGGTTTCCCAATATTATTGTCCAAATCACCACGAACAACCCGATCACAACCAACTCTACCTGAGTTATCGCTTACCAAACTATAAGTTGTCATTGCTTCCTCGGTGATCGTCGAACCTTCCAACATATATAATCGGGACTTGCTCCGCCCCCCTTAACACAACCCGAGCACCTTTGCTAACTTCCAGAACTCTACCTCCACCGGTATACCTGTTTCCTTTTAAATCAAGAGTACTCAAAGAGATCAGATTTCTATTTATACCTGGAACATGTTAAACTTGGCCAAGTGTTCTAACCGTCCCATTCAGCATCTTGATTTTGACGTTACGAATTCCAATTATTCCACAAGGCTCATTGCTCCCCGTCATCACAGAACCCCTTGTAAACTGTTTCATACAAAGAACCCCTTTTAACTATTTTCTTGATTTTCCAAATGAGTTTAGAGAAACAGAACCACAGACATGACGTGCAGGTGGAGGTACTTTTGGGTGGCCAGTGCGTGAGACTAGCGACGGTGAATCGCAACCACCTGCAGAACTCTGACAAGCTCGTGAGGGCACGTGGGGCATTTTCGGGTAATGGTGTCTTAGGCAAGTTTTTGCTAATATCATTTCTGACATTTTGTTGTTAGTTAGTTATTTTAAGTTATACAACGAAGTCTGGACAACTTTGTTCTTTGCGCGTTCGGGATTCGATCGTGGTTGACTGATTCATGTGATTGTTTGAGACTTTATGGCGAATAGTAGTGACCCTAAAGTGGTAAATTCGCATCTCTCGACATTTACGGATCTTCAGATGTAGTCTGCTCGGTATCACGTTCTTTTCCTTTTATTATTGCAATTATGGTTATAGTGTAGGATAACAATTTATTTTTTGCATTAGAATTATCGAGTGGGATGACGTTATGTTTGAGTTACCGTAAAGGGGTAATCGTTGCTTGTTGTTAGATCTAATAATTACTTGTTAATTATTTACCTTGAATTCTTCGTGAATTTGTTATCAATTATTTTTTCATAATTAGAATTGCACTCGACTTAGGAAAGTTTATTTGGCTATTCTGTGTGAATTGTGTCGGTACTTTGTTTATGGTTGTTGTTGGTTGCATTTTATGTTTTAAGCATTTTTTGGTAAAATGGAAACACATTTTGAGTTGTGTTTTTTTAATGAAAAATATGATTTTTCAATTTGGCAAAAACAAAAGGTTTTTCATAAATTTTTTGATAGCAAATGTAGGTTTAAGGCAAATGCGAAAAGTAAGATGTGTTTTAACTGCGATAAATTTGGACATGGTGAAATAGTTTGTCTTGTAAATGATAATAAAAGGAAAGATAAGATGAGAGATGAGATGAGATAAGGTAAGGTGAGACAAATGTAGCTATAGGGTCGAGTGATGACCCTAGTGAGGTTTATTGAGAGTAAATCTAGTTATTGCATGTGCATTCGTGTGTAATCTTTTCTCCATGTGTGTGATTGCTTAATTCTGTTGCATGGTTATACGTGAATTTCAACGTGTTGGATATGTGCATCTACATGAATATGAGAACAATTTAATTACTTAGTGCAATTATTTGCATGCATAGTGGGATAAAATGTATTAGCAGTGTTTTGAGTGTTCATTGGTGATATGGAGTATAGATATCTAGGGGCACATTGGTGGTTTGTCTGTAGATGTGGAGTGTGACATTTGGATCACGAGTGGAGATGTGATTAAAAGTTGAATTCTTTATATGTGAAGAGATCCTGACCAGGTGGAGTGTGAGAGATAGACTTCTTTCACTTCTGTTAAGTGGAGACCCATTATCCACCTAAGTTGAGAGAAGTGATGTGGTGATGTATGATTATCCTAAGGTTTTAAGATCTATAGAGGTCTACCGTTAGACATGAATTGAGTAATCTGTCTAGTGAACACGATGAGCGATGAGAGGATATGTGTGTTCTCGAGGTATGAGCAACACAGAATGGGATAGGATAAGTGTGGTGAAATCTTTTCGTAGGGTCATTTATGCATTTATTGCATATATGTTTTGACCGTTTAATTGATTGACTCAGTGTCAAACTATTGTTTTGTGTGAATGTATTTTGGAAAAGATATTTGGGTTATCCTATGTTATATTTTTTCGCATGATTATTTGTTCTTGATTGTTCATTGTGAGTATCCGTTTCTAATGGGTATTTATTTGTGAAGTTAGCCCTAGTGAGTATATGGAACATGTATGGTATGCATTTTGAATTCGAAACACGAGGTAAGGTCTGTGATTCCAATTTTATTGGTTGCATTGATTATGTAAGCATTAACTTTGCGTTTTGATTACTTGCATGTTGATTGGGTATCAGGTGGAGATTTGTTGAATCTTGATACCCAATGAATTCTGGGCTATATTATAAACATTAGATTAAATTGCTACCAACAATCAAGTCCAAAGGCTCGACTCGAAAATAACTTGGGCCGCTGGAAGTAGTTTAAAGAATTTACAGCCCATATATATTATCTCTTGGATGACTGTGAATCTTGACTCATTTCAGCATTTTATTGTTCCAAATAAAGCCTAACCTAGCTTATATATGGTGTCTTTACCCTAGCTGTAAAGTGTGTGATTTGTGTATAAAAGTGATAGAAAACATGGCTGCCTTCTTGCTGGAAAAAAGACTGCCTTAGTGGAGAGAAAAATCGGTGGCTTTCTTTGTGTATTTCACCTCGTCTTTGTGTCTTCTTCCATTGTTTTTCTTGTGCATTTGTGGCTACTAATCATCACTATTATTTTGTCATTTGTGGGTGAGATTGAGAAATAATCGAGGTGAATATATTGGTTGTGAGTTGAAGTCGTTTGGATTTGTTGTTTGGTAGACAAAAGTAGCGTGAAACTGAGCTCAGAAATATCGTTTTGACGACTCTTGGAGCAAGGTTCTGTGAAGGAAGAGTGACACAACAGAATATTATAGGAATGATGAACAACCTCACAAAGATAAGAGAAAACTCACGAAAATTTTATTCAATTCAATAATCTTCTGCCTCAAAGGGCTTACAATGCTTTAAGTAGTAAAACCCTACCAAAATTCGAAAAATAATAACATGATAATAAAAAAAATATTATTTTTTTCCGAAAATGAAAAAAAATTGAGATAATGATGGATCTTGATTCTCATAATCATCAAGATAATCCCTAACAAACGGAAATCAAATTCGAATTTATTTGACTAAAATATTGCTAAAACAAAAATAAGAGGCATGGAGGTTTTATGTTATAAATCACACATGAAATGATAATACTCGATTAGTATGGTTTGCATATAAAAAAAAGTGTCAGAGGTCTTAACCAACATTTAAAAGGGTTGGATTTATTCATCTCAACAATTTTGACCTTTTAATATGATAATAAAGTTTATGAAGTTCAAATGAATAAATTGATTTGACAAGATTTAAATGAGACGATTGAGCCATTCTATACTACGAAGATTTAGCTCCTATGTGGTGGGATTAAAATCAATTTTGCAGTAGATTTTGTTAAATGTCACTACAACAAAAATAGTCATTTGTAACACTAAAAATACAACATTTGTTCTTTTGGCAACATTTTAGTAAGTGAATGTTGCTATTGGTTAATATGAATGAATTTTGGCAACGTTTTTTAGAAAAATATTGCGGTAGACACATTTAACAACATTTATTGAGTGTTGTGAAAAGTTTTACCTTTAGCAACGTTTATCAAAACATTGCTAAAAGTGAGACTTTTCGCAACATTTGATAAACGTTGCTGAAAGTCACATTTCGCAACGTTTATCAAACGTTGCAAAAGAAAAGCCTTTTGTAACGTTTGTCAAACGTTGTGAAAAAACATTTTTTTTTTTCAATATAAAAGGAAAAAAATGGAAACCTCTCTCATTTCTTCACATTTCACTCTTGAGCCTGAGGCTCTCTCTCTCTCCCATCTCAAACTCTCCCACCAGCCACCACCGTTCCATTCCACCGCAAAATACATCCTCATTTCTCCTCGCCTCTCCTCTCTCTCGTCTCTCACTCACAGGCCGCAATCCCAGACTCTACTCTTCCACACCACACACATTCCGTTTCTGAGCTCCGCCCGTTCTAACTCTCGTCGCCGGTCGCCCTACTCCTTTGATGAGGTAAGTTTCGGTTTTCCCCACTGTGTGACTATGTCTACGTTTTTTGAAGTTCAAACGAATAAATTGATCTGACAAGACTTAAATGAGAATTGAGCCATTCTATACGATGAAGATTTAGCTTCTATGTGGTGAGATTAAAATTAAATTTTTAGCAGATTTCGATAAACGTTGATGAAATGTGTGGTTGAAAAGTTGTGGATTCCATAAAAATGTGGTTAAAATTCATTATTAAATTAAAATTTAGAATAAAATCACCGTCAAAGAGGGACTTAATTGAGAATAGAATTTCAAGTTGACGCTCTTAAATGAGTTATTTTTTTGGGGCATGTTAGAAGTAATATTTTGCATTGAATAACATCCTCATTCCTGAATAACTATATAAAGCTTTCTTTTAATTTATGATCATTATGGAAACGTCTCCTCTATTGTTAAAATTTTTATAAAATGTTATTTTGTTAATAGATTTTCCATGGTCAACAAAAATTATCATTTATATATATATATATATATATTACTTTATTATCATTTTAAGATATATATTTTATAATTAAGATGAATTTACTTTAGTTAAAAAAATTATCTTCACTAACTTTTAAAAATTATAAGGTGTGACCTTTTATTTTGAAAAGAGTAATGCTATTCGTAGTGAAGACTGCCGGTAGTCGCCATACGTGGCATATACATGACAATTTGTTATTTGATGTACAAAGTAATAAAAAACTATCATATTAATGTATCAAATAAAAAACTGCCATGTATATACCACGTAGGGCGATTATATATAGAATGAATGATATGCATAATATTTCTAAGAGTAATGCTATTCGTAGTGAAGACTGCCGGTAGTCGCCCTACGTGGCATATACATTGACTTGCTACCTATTTTTCACTCATATTCAAAAGAGTAATGGCTAATTGTTGCAATAAAACTTGCTTGAATTGATTTTACTTAGGACACAATCGATCTAACATTTCCGACTAACTTTAACGCTAGTATCACCACAATCAAATCGCCACTACAATTCTTGATAAAAATATACATACCCATTAAAAAAAAAAACCTCTTTTCTTTTTTTCAATCTTTTCACTTATGAGGCAAAAACTTATTAGAATTCCGTACATAGCAAAACTTCGAATCAAATAATTTTATTTTCTCGAGCTGTACAAGAAGAAAACTTCCGATACATTCTTGGGGATATTGTTCATCAAGACAATACATGCGCAATTTTCTGCTGCTTTCAAGTTGTCATTTCTGCCTTAAAAGTACATTAAACTTCGAAGTAATTAATTAATGTGGACAGTGTTGTTCAATCGAAATTTCAAAGATCAAACACACCGTAAAACAATTCGGTCAAAGTGAAAAAGTGAGGAAATAGTTCCACAATTGGTGAGGTGGTCAAATTGCATGCCGTGTTCAGGAATTCTTGATCTTCACATATAAATATGCATGCTCATTAATGAATTTCCATCAAATCAAATCATATACACACAAGAATTTCGTATTTATATTCTATATTCGCAAGCATGCATTCTATTTTTGCTATGAAAAGCGCCGGTTTCACCTCTGAATGCCGGCAGCCGAAGCGCATAATACTGGTTCGCCATGGGGAGAGTGAAGGAAATCAAGATGAAGAAGTTCTTGAATATATACCTAATTATAAAATCAAATTAAGCAATAAAGGGATTGAGCAGGCTCAAAACGTTGGTTCCGAGATCAAGAAAGTGGTATCAGAATATGGAGAATCGGAAAACTGGAAGGTCTTGTTTTACGTGTCTCCATCTGAGCGCACGAAGCAGACACTGGAGACGATAATCGGGGAGGAATTTCCAGAGGAAAACGTGATTGGATTGAAGGAAGAATGCAGGCTGAGAGAACAGCATTTTGGGAATTTCCAGGAGCTGGAGAAGAGGAAGAAGATAAAGCGAACCAGAAACAGGTATGGGAAATTCTTCTACCGGGTGCCTGACGGGGAATCCAGCGCCGATGTTTATGACAGGGTTTCCAGTAAGTTCCTCCATTCGCATCATAAACATAAAAACACGTGTTTTCTTCATTTTATCATTGAACTGCATCTAAAAGTTTGATTTATTATGGGAAAATATCTTCGATGTCCTTCCTTTGAGTGTAGTCTGTTAAATGATAAAATTCCACGTACAATAAAGATGAAAATATAGACTAATTTATAAGAGCTTAACTACTCTTCTTAATAAGATGGACCTTTTAAATTGGTACCTCAAGTCTTAACATGGTAAGTTTAAATGAGCAATTCGATTTGATTAAAACTCAAAAAATGAGCACATAAATTTTAATATTGATCTGCTCAAACGAGCCACCATCTTACGGGTCACGCACTAACATCAAGTTTTTCACATCCAGGTTTTCTTGAAACTGTATGGAGGGAAATGGAAACAAACAGGCTAAACAGCAACAACCCTTCAGAGGAACTGAATCTGATAATTGTTTCCCATGGATTGACCATTCTTTTGTTCCTCATGAAATGGTTCAATTGGACTGTCGAGCAATTTGAGGGACTCAAAAATCCACAAAATTGTGAATACAAAGTTCTGCAATTAGGTTGCAATGGAGAATACAGCCTGGCTATTCATCACAAATTGGAAGAACTGCATGCATGGGGACTGTCTGAAGAGATGATTGAGGACCAAATATTTCGGGCATATGGCACCAAAAATAACCTCAAGAACACCAATTTTTTGCCAAAATCTGTTGTATTTTTTGAGGATAAGGAAAAGCCATCTGACGAATTTCTTGAAGAAAATGGCAGCAAAACTAAACGTAAACTAGTATATTAACCAGAGTGCCTGATTTTTATCTGCTAAAACTTGATTTGCTGATTTCTAATCATTTAAGAATAATTCTGTATTTATGCACATCTAAATTATTTGATTGAATTTATGTCTGAAAAAATAAACTTTAGGACACGAAATATCTAACATTTCCTTTGTACCTATTGTTCAACTCGTGTATTTGATCTTGTTCTTTTCAAAGGTGTACTCTTATGATTATTTTACCTTGATGTTTACAACTATGGATTTTATATTATTGTTCTTCGTCGTTATTGTAGTTGCTAGTTTTCTTTTCTATGTTCGATGATAATTATTTAGATGCAACTTAGCCTGTAAAAACAAAAAGTAAAAAAGTAAAAAACGAACCAAGCCTCTTTAGGATGGCCACTCTTATGAACAATAACTTGTCTATTTTGCTCAAGTCACTTTGAAATAAATATTAGGAAGCGCTCTAACATTTTAGTACTTAACAAATATTAGATGTTGTGCTCTCGACATTTTTAGCAAATTTCGATAAACGTTGATGAAATGTGTTGTTGAAAAGTTGTAGATCCATAAAATATATGACTAAAATCACTGTCAAAGAGGGGGGCTTAATTGAGAATATAATTTCAAGTCGACGCTCTTAAATGAGTTATTTTTTGGGGGCATGTTAGAAGTAATATTTTACATTGAATAAGTATATAAAGTTTTCTTTTATTTTATGATCATTATGAAGACCTCTCCTCTATTGTTAAAATTTTTAGAGAATGTTATTTTGTTAATAGATTTTCCATGGTCAACAAAAAGTAAATATGTATTTTTATTTTATGTTTAAAATTATCATTTTATTATAACAAATTATATATAATACACTTTCTTATCATTTTAAGATTTATATTTTATAATGTAGATGAATTTACTTTAGTTAAAAAAAAAAAATGCGCTATCTATATAGATTTCGTTCACAAAATTTTAAAAATTATAAGGTGTGACCTTTTATTTTGAAAAGATGAATGAAAAATAGTTAGCAAGTCAATGCTCTTCAATAATTTAATAATGCTAATTGAAGTTCATTAATATTTCACATTGCTGGATTTAATAATATTTTCTAATTTCTTTTATAGTACTCTTGACTTTTACATACTATATTAATACTTAGAAAATTAAAGTAACTGTATAACATTAAATATGCAAAAAATTATCCTGAAATTTTTATAGCTTAGATTGTTTTTACTTCATTTTTACATGAAATATTTTATTTTTGTCTAATTTAAAATTAAAAAACAAAAATATATAGATCAAAAAGAAAGAAGGGCAAAATAGATGTTAAGATGGGAGGGTTTTGCAATTTCTGAAAATGGATGGGTAGTCTCATAAACCGCAGACGACGTTGTCAAATATGAATTGTTAACTAATATATAAGAGTTTAGACTATTGATTTTAACAATATTGATTATTTAACATTTTAAAATGAAATGCAAATCTTAATGGAAAGTAATATAATAATTTATCATAGCATATTTCATTTTGTTGTAATAAAACTGGTTAGAATTGATTTTACTTTGGATTGGACAAAACTCTCGGATCGAACGACTTGATTCAGTTCTTCTTAAATTAAATACTCGAACAAGTATTAAAATAGAGAACTGACTACGTGGTATAGAATCGAACCGAATTTCCCTATTTTATTAATCTTTTTATATTAAATAAGCCCACTAATTTTAATTTTTTAATATTAATTTTCCAATTAATGAGATGGAATTACTGGTATTTTAGTGTTATTATTTACTTTTTGGTAATTTGTAAATTTTTAAATTGGACTACATTATGTTATAAGAATTAATGTAGTGTTGTTGTAAGAGCTAATATTGAACTTGTCATTAGTTGAATTAATGTAATATTACTTTAAATGTTAATAAGTTAATTATGATATGAAACTTAATGGAACCGAACTAGTTCTCTTTAGACCCAATGATTCACTTACTAAATACCTGAAAATTCTGATTTAGTTTGATTCTAAAGATAATCTAACCGAACCATGTCCAATCCTAATTTAATTTCATATTTTGGTTGACAACAAAATCTATAATATATTAAATATCATATCAAGTGATAATCATTTTTGGACGAATATTCTAACCCTACTATAATTCAATTATTTCAATAATATCTTATTTTTCGTTTTTCAATATATATTTAATTTATTTAACCATTTAATTACCATCAATGTAAATGTACATACATTTGACATATTCATTTCACATGTACTTTCATTAATATATGAATTTCATATCATTAATTCTCAATTAATTAACATTTACATTCATTTAATTAATTATCATCTTTATTTATGCATTTCAGTATTATTAATTTTAATTAAAATTTAATTAGAATTTCATATTTAAGAATGCATTTCATTATTCACATTCATGTATACTATTTAACGTCCAATTTTACTTAATTGAAAATTAAATAAATGATTTAACATTCATTGTTACGTATATATTTCGTGGTATTAATTTTAAATTAATTATTATTCATGCATATTTAAATATTACTCTTACAGCACTTTTAAAGTATTTCATAATAACGTGCAATGCACGTCCATCGTTGACTAATTTGTTAAAATGACATAATGAGCAATTCCTTGATTTGCTATAGGATTTTCATGCAAAGAAATATTAAGAACTCGGAAGTGAAAAAATATCAAGCTGTTAACTATAGAAATAATTCAGAAAATTGCTAAATTATATAAGATTTCTCACTCATTCAAATCCTCAAGTATCTCAGAAAAATATATTCTTGTTTCACAATAATATTTTAATTACTCTTTTAAAAATCATAAAGAAAATAAGACATCTGTAAATGCCAGACATAATTATCAAGCACTGTAAAATAAAATAAAAAAACAAAAAATTGGCAAAAAATCGAAGAAGAGAAAAAAATCTTCGAAATATAAAAAGAGAAAAATATTGTCAAGATATAGAGATCTCATGATGAATTTTGACCTAATTTTCTTAAAAAAATTCGCTGCTTCAAAGATAATTGAATTGAAAAAAATTTTGTTATAAGGATTGACCAATTTCACCATAAGAAATCAATCCCTTCCTTTACTTCTTTGACACGTTTGTGAGAAAAATATTTGAACAGTTCACCTTTGGACCAAAAAATAAAAAATTTATTAGGGAAGAGGAAAAATATTATTTTCACTTTATTACATAAAATTTAATTTTACATAATTTTTATCTCTTATAGTTTGAAAGGAAGTCTGTATATATAAAATTGGAAATTGTCGAGAATTTTCGTAATGCATATGCTAGATACGTCGCACTCACACATGGAATAGGTCCAAGGTTAGAGGCGGGGAACAAAATAAAAATAAAAAATACAGACAATTCTTTTATTGTCTAATAGTTGCATTGCAAGTCAAGAGTCGCCCTTCTAATTATGAGTCTTCCAAGTCAACGGTCAAAATTTTACTCTCTTTCGTGCATGTTCTATTGAAAACAAAAGGAAATTACATTAAATCATTATGATTTCAGAATTTATTTAGAATTTATTTGACCACGGACCATTTTTTACGGGCACATGAACATTCATTCGACCGTAGATGAGTATTTAAAAAAAAAAAAAAAAAACCTTAGATTTTAAAATTTATCCATGACATATATATTATCTTTTTATTTAAGCACTTGAATGTTAAATTATTGCTGAATATGTTCTTTTTAAGACAATTTAGAGGGTGTTTTGTGGAGATTAAAATTAGATTTTTAGTAGATTGTGATAGAAGTTTTTGAAATATGTGGTTGAAAAGTTGTGAGACCCATAAAAGATGTGGTTAATATTTATTGTTTGACTTTGAATTAGATTAAAATTTGATTTTAATCTGTACTAATCTGGGCCTTAGAGTACTTTTATTAAGCTAAAATCATATTATTATTAGTGAATAAAATATAAAATAAAATTTCGGAGGCAATATTTGGTCTAACCACATGTTAATGGAAATTACGATATGAAAATGTTAAATTTTTTTAAGAAACTAGTAGTTATAGTAAAACGGGGGGGGGGGGGGGGGGGGG
>CAIGRO010003431.1:0-15353 GCA_903798355.1 Fraxinus baroniana
TACCCTATGCAATTTATCGATAATAGGCTTATTTAAATTAGCGTTGTTGAACGTAAAAAAACGAATTTTACTATCGCATTTATATTCTCTAATAATGTTCATAACCGTATTAAATATATTGTTAGCATTATGTGGGAACTCAATAATTTTAAAAGCGATAATTTTTTTATGCAAGACCCAAAGTGAGTCTATGTAGTGTGCAGTTGCAGCTATGTAACTTCTTTTATTTATCAATTCCCATATATCCGAAGTTAAAGATATCATACCCCATATTTTTCTAAATCCACAATCAATAGTTTATTTGAATTACGAAAATATGCAATTGTATCAGAATGAAGAGTATTGCGACTTACCCTAGCGTACCTCGGTTGGAGATATTGTTTGGCATAGTTCACGAAATGTTGGTTGTCCACTATTGCTAGTGGCAACTCCGTCGCGGCAACGAACTTCACCATTCCNGCGGCAACGAACTTCACCATTTCCATTCGAGTTTCCTCCTCCGAATACATCCAAGTAGAACGTGACGTAGTAGTAGCATCGGCGCTTGGACTACCAAACTGTAGTTGCGTTTGACCAGTTGGCAGAAGCCCATATTTGGCCGAACATGTTTTGTAGTGACGGTTGAGGTGGGTGGTTCCAATGCCAGTCACTGTTGACAGTATTTACATACTACTTTGGTTTCTTGAACTCCATCGATCATACGACCAGTTTGAATCAATTTGAAATGGTCCTAACATTTTGCCTGCTTCTTCCCTTTTCTTTTCCCTCTTGCATCGGGGATATCTAATGCAGGTTCTTTATCTTCTTACAAATCAATTGGATGATTAGCACCAACATCAACGTCACCCAAATCAATTGGATGACTACCTTCATGAACGTCGAAATTTTGAATATTTTCTAGAATTGGTAATTTATTGAGACCGGCAAATTCATTCCCAAATTGACTTTGAGCAGATGTTTCGCCTCCGACACCGAACAAGTTTTCAACAAACAATCGTGGATTCATTTGTGAATAGTTGAAATTGAATGTTGAATACTTGAAGTAGAATTGAGAAATGAATAGAGATTATGTAGTAGTGTAGAAAAAAATTGTAAAATCAAGATTATAAAAATATAATGTAGAAGTAGAAGAGTATAGAATATAGATTATATAGAATGATGATAATGATTTGTAAATAAATTATAGAGAGTAGAGTAGAGAGAAGAGTATAGAATATAGATTATATAGAATGATGATAATGATTTGTAAATAAATGATAGAGAGTAGAGTAGAGAATGAGAGATTGATAGTAAGTTTGGCGAGAAAAAAAAGTTGTAATGGATGGGTATTTACATGGGAAGAAAAATGAAATGGAAAAAAAAAAAATAAAAAAATAAATGAATCGAATGATCACTAAAAGTAAAAGTTTTATTTTTTATTTTTTATATTTCGAAACACGAGCCGAGCGACATGGCTCACAAAAAAAGACGAGCCCACGACTCGTCTTCTACGAGCCGCTCGTCTAATTAACTAGACGAGCCGACCTACTCGGCTCGATTGCCACCACTACATCAACTATTCCAGGGTGAGAGAAAACTCGACCCTGTAGAGTGGATAAACTTTTACCACGAGGGACGATCTTTCGTAATAACCAAGTACCGAAACTTTATGCTTGATAGTAACGAAAACTGCAGTTTATGGAGATGATGATGGGGGAGTTGAATGCCAAGCATGAAGCCTTGGTAGCGATGATGGCCCAAATGATGGGGCAAAAGGGTGAGCCCAAGGACAAGCAGGGAGTGGGTTCACCAGTTCAGGTTTACAATGGTGAGGGACTACTCACACCACGCCTGGGATCCTCGTCGGGTGGTAATTCCAATGGGGGCGAGATGAGAGGAATTAAACTCCCTAAGATCGACTTCCCTTATTTTAGTGGAGAGGGGCCCAGGGAATGGTTGAGGAAGGCGCGAAAATACTTTCAGATTCATCAAATTCCTGATGAAGTGAGAATTAGTGTTGCTGAGATGTATTTAAAGGGAAAAGCAGACGTGTGGTTCCATGGCTTCATCAGTAGTAACCCCACTGCTGATTGGGATTTATTCTCCATGGAAGTGTGCAGGCGATTTGCAGAGGTTACAGGGGAAGAGGCCATAGAAACCTTCAGCAAGATAAGGCAAAGAGGAACAGTGGCTGAATATCAGGAACTCTTTGAGGATCTCAAATCTCAGGTAATGTTGTCCCTTCCCCACCTCCCTGAGTCCTACTACATATCCATCTTTACTAGTGGATTGAAGGAGGAAATCAGGTCCATGGTGAAAATCATCAAACCAACCTCTATCTCCCAAGCCCTCCTACAGGAAAGCACTATACTAGCCTTAAACAAAAGCACAAGAAATCCAACCAAACTCAGTTATTTCCCTAAATGGCCTAACCAAAAACCCACCGAAATCAACCCAAAAATTCCTTCCACCAATATCACTGAACTACCTCAAAAAACTCAAACCAACCCCTTGAGATTCAAAACAATCACCCCCACAGATATACAAACTAAGAGGAGCCTGGGATTATGTTTTAGATGCGATGAAAAGTATACTCCTGGACATGTATGTAAAAACAGAATGTTAAACCTCATGTTGGTGGATGATGAAGTGGAAAGGAAGGATGAAGAAGACGGGGAGACTGCTGGGCAAGATGAGGAGGAAGGAGATGAAGAAATTATGGAAATCTCCATTAATGCCCTATCAGGTAGTCTAAAACCAAAAACCATCAGAATTCCAGGCCAGGTGAAGAGAAGGAAGGTATCAATCCTCATTGACAGTGGAAGCACGCATAGCTTCATTGATGAGAAGTTAGTGAAGGAGTTGAAGTATAAGGTAGAACCAACCCAATCTGTAACAGTTACTGTAGCCAATGGAGACCAGTTGCATAGTACTGCCATCTGCAATCCTCTTACTTGGGTCATGCAAGGGATGGAATGTCAATTCCAGCTGAGGGTGTTGAAGTTAGGAGGGAGTGATATGGTGTTAGGGGTAGACTGGCTTAGCCAATTCAACCCTGTGGTATTTGATTTCCAACGAAGTAGCATCAAATTCTCTTACCAAGGGATGGAGGTGGAGTTGAAAAGTGAAATTATGGATAAGGAGCTTCTGATGATGGAAGGAAGACAGATAAATCAGTGGATTCGCAAGCAACCATATGGAATTATAGCTCAACTACAAGCCATCAAGGAAGGAGAAGACACTCAAATCCCTATGGCAGTGCAGGCCGTTCTTAAGCAATATCCAGACGTGTTTGTAGAGCCAGGGGGAATGCCCCCTCCCAGGTTCAATGATCACAGAATTCCTTTGATGGAAGGAGCACAACCTTTTAAAATTAGGCCATATAGGTGCCCTTATGTGCAGAAGGCTGAATTAGAAAAGATGGTGAAGGAGATGTTGGAAGTAGGGATTATCCAACAAAGCAATAGTCCTTTTGCCTCACCTGTACTGCTTGTCAAGAAGAAGGATGGCACTTGGAGGTTCTGTGTGGATTACAGGCAATTGAACAGCTTAACTATAAAGGATAAATATCCCATGCCATTAATTGATGAATTGATTGACGAACTACATGGCTCTAGGTGGTTTTCTAAAATTGATTTGAGGGCTGGGTATCACCAAATTCGAATGGCAGAGGCTGATATCCACAAAACAGCCTTCAAAACACACCAGGGACTTTACGAATTTAAGGTAATGCCATTTGGCCTTACCAATGCCCCGGCAACCTTTCAAAGCCTGATGAATGAGGTTTTCAAGGCTTATTTGAGGAAATTTGTTCTGGTATTCTTTGATGACATTCTGGTATACAGTGCTGATTTGGATTCCCATTGCAAACACTTATCCATTGTGCTGGAAGTATTGAGAAAACAGAAGTTATATGCCAAGGAGTCTAAATGTTCTTTTGGACAGCCCAAGGTAGAATACCTGGGACATATTATAACGGTTGCAGGGGTGTCCGCTGACCCACAAAAGGTGAGTGCTATGCAACAATGGCCTAGACCCAGCACTGTGAAGCAGTTGAGAGGTTTTCTTGGTTTAACAGGCTACTACCGAAAATTTGTCAAGGGGTATGGGATTATTGCTAAACCCCTAACAGAGCTTCTTAAAAGAGACAGCTTCAGTTGGAATGAAGATGCTGAGACAGCCTTCCAGGCATTGAAAACAGCCATGTGTAACACCCCAGTTCTTGCATTACCAGACTTCAACCAGCCCTTCATTGTTGAAACAGATGCTTGTGCTGGAGGGATGGGAGCAGTACTGATGCAAGGAAAGAGACCTATCGCTTATATAAGTAAAGGCATAAGTAAAGAGAAGTTGGGGCTATCCATCTATGAAAAGGAATTGCTAGCATTGGTCACTGCAGTAGGGAAATGGAGGCACTATTTGGAAGGGCACCACTTCATAATTAAGACCGATCATCAGTCCTTGAAATACCTCCTGGAGCAGAGAATTACCACCCCTCTTCAACAGAAATGGCTGACCAAGCTCCTTGGGCTCAGCTATGAAATCCAATATAAAAAGGGGACTGAAAACATTGTGGCAGATGCTTTATCAAGGAGGGAAGCATCAGAAGCAGAGGTGACCGCTATATCACAGATTATTCCTACTTGGGTGCAGGAGGTGATGGATAGCTATCAGGGAGATGAAGTGGCCAACCAATTGATTGAAGAACAACTAGTCAAGCCTGGAGAGGTACCTGATTACTCCTATAAAAATGGGCTACTACAATACAAAGGAAGGTTGTATATAGGGTCAGGAGGTCAGATTAGATCCAAACTGATACAGAACATTCATTCTTCACAAAATGGTGGCCATTCAGGCATACAAGCCAGTGTCTATAGAGCTAAGCAACACTTCTTCTGGCCTGGCATGATCAAAGACATCAAAAGACAGGTGCTACAGTGTGATGTTTGCCAAAGATGTAAAGGGGAACATGTTCCCTACCCGGGTTTATTGCAACCCCTCCCAGAGCCACAGTATTCTTGGAGTCACATCTCCATGGATTTTATTGAAGGGCTACCTCTTTCCAAGGGTAAGACAGTGATCCTGGTTGTGGTGGACAGGTTTACAAAGTTTGGGCATTTCTTTGCCTTGGCCCACCCTTTCACAGCTTCCACTATAGCCAAGCTCTTCCTGGACAACATTTACAAGCTCCACGGGATGCCTCAGAGCATAGTATCAGATAGGGACAAGATATTCATCAGTAAATTTTGGCAAGGACTGTTCAAACTATTGGGGACTGAACTACATCTAAGTTCAGCGTATCATCCCCAAACGGATGGTCAAACAGAAAGGCTCAACCAAAGTTTGGAGATGTACCTGCGCTGCATGACCTTCCATCAACCTAAGCAGTGGGCTACCTGGTTGTCATTGGCTGAATGGTGGTATAATACCACCTATCATACAGCCATCAAGATGCCTCCTTTTGAAGCTTTGTATGGTATTAAGCCACCACATCTGGCCTTAGGGCCTTATCAACTTACTAATATCGCAGCAGTGGACGAATTGGTGCAAGAAAGGCATCGAATGGACCAGTTCCTCAAGGATCAATTGGCTGAAGCTAGGGCAAGGATGAAATTCTATGCTGATCAGCACAGGGTTGAAAGGGAGTTCCAAATAGGAGATTGGGTGTATTTGAAACTCCAACCATATAAACAGCAATCCATAGCAACACGGGTCAACTCCAAATTGTCTGCCAAATACTATGGACCTTATCAAGTTATCAGAAGAATAGGGCAGGTGGCTTATGAATTGGAACTCCCCAGTAATTCTAAAATCCACCCTATCTTCCACGTTTCACTGCTTAAGAAAAAGATAGGCGATGGGGAGGTACCTATTCTGCTTATTCCAGATGTTGAAGAACCAGGACAACAACAGGGTTCACCTCAAGCAGTCTTGCAGACCCGTATTGTCAAACGTCAAAACCAGGCTTTCACTCAATGGTTGGTACAATGGATGAATGCTTCCAAGGACGATGCAACTTGGGAAGATGCTGCAATGATTCAGACACAGTTTCCTGACTTCCAACCTTGGGGACAAGGTCGATTTGAGGGGGAGGATTGTTATAACCAGACACAGGAAGGGAATACCTGGGGAAAGAAGAAGAACAGGACTCAACGGAATTACCAGAAAAATTGAATAAGCAAGACAACACCGTTTCTTTCTTCACCGTTTCAGCCAGCACAATACCGTTTCTTAACTCACTGTTTCAGCGCCCAAGACGACACCGTTTCAGCAGCACAAGACGACACCGTTTCTTTCTTTTAAATTTTAAATTGTAAAGAATACACAAACACGTTTCTTCTTACTGTTATAACTGTGAGGTGGGAGGGTTGGAGAGCATGTTTTTGGTTGCATCAGTGGATTTCTATCTTCTCCCTCAGTTTCTTCTTACTGTTATAACTGTGAGGTGGGATGGTTGGAGAGCATGTTTTTGGTTGTATCAGTGGATTTCTATCTTCTCCCTCTTCTCTCTAAACTCTCGTCTCCTCTATCTTCTTCTTCTCAACCCATTTCTCATTCTGTAATTTCAATTGAATTTCTGTTGATGTTCATTCAGTTTATTAATGAAATTTCTGCTGAAATTGAGAACCCAGCTGAATTTACTTTCTGCAATTAATTGTGAATTTTGATTGTTGGTTTTGGTTGGAGGTATACAACCATTACAACAACCACCGCATGGGAAAAAAATAGGCAGGAAGGTTTGGATTTTGGTCATATTTTCTGAACTTCAAATTTCCTTTTTGCAGGTATGACTATTCTGGGTATGGACGTTCCACTGGAAAGGTACGAGAACAGATTTACCAGTCCTGAAAGAATTTTAAGACGAAAATTGCTAAATTGTGCATTTGATATTCTTTTAACAGCCGACTGAAGAGAACACTTATGCTGATATAGAAGCAGCATATAGATGCCTTCGAGACACTTACGGAGTGAAAGAAGAAGATATTGTATTGTATGGGCAGTCTGTGGGGAGTGGACCGACTTTGGATTTGGCTTCCCGTTTGTCTAGATTAAGGGCCGTTGTTCTTCACAGCCCAATTCTGTCTGGACTTCGAGTGATGTATCCAGTTAAGCAGTCATACTGGTTTGATATTTATAAGGTAAAATTCTTTTTCCACGTGACTATTGCTCAAAGCCCATCTTGATATCATGTGGACCAATCTTCCATATATAATATATTGACTGACTGCTTTTGTTTGTTTCAGAATATTGACAAAATTTCGTTGGTCCAATGTCCTGTCTTGGTCATTCATGTAAGTTTTTATCTTCTCTAGGTTTTAAAATAGTTTCCCTTTTTTTGAAGGTTTTTGCTTGATTACAGATGCTATGCTGGCAGAATTTAATTTATTGGCAAATGCTGACGGTCAATTAAATGACTTGCAAGAATCGGAATATTAAACTTTATTTACATCATTACTCAGCTTTTTTTTTTCCTGAAGCCAGTCATGTTTAGTGAATGATGCCTGGTTTTCAATCTTGTTGTGCGTAGTCATTTAAAACTATTGCATGTTCTTTTGACGTTGTTTATACTAACATGAATGGTTTATGCACCATTCTATGTTATTTTCCTTTTGTTAGTTCAGTAACATGCAGCTCATTGTAACTGGACTATAAAGTTGAAAATTCCAGAAGCATGCCTTCCCACTGTACAGTCTAACGATCAAACTAGCTAACATTATTTTATCATAGTGATAGATTGGTACCTACAGTCCCCACTCTACTATCAATATTAGATATGGTAATAATAAATGCGGTAATTATCTTAAGTTTTTATTAATAAAAGTTTTGGAACCTAGTCCAGTCATATCCCGAAAATAACGTTTCTATGAACAGTAATCAATATCACTCTGGAAAAACCCTTACAATATAAATGTGTACATGAAAATTTTACAATCGTTCTACTTTTGCTTACGTACAAGTTTAGATTATCAGTTCGCTACAATCAACAGATAATGGAGTTTATTATCAGTCCTAATTATTACGTTGCAATAAGAGTGGAAAATGTGTCTACGCATGAGATTCTATTACGATGTTATGGTCCTCTAAAATTTTGAAAGCCTCTTTCTTTACGGAATTTGAATAGGCTTTCATATTAGACTTGTTGGTGACAATACATGCTCATTGTTGGCAGAGGATTTTGTAGGAATTATGATTTCTGTGTTCATTTAAGTAATCTGGAACAATGCTCCAACATAAAGCTTACACGTTGATGCATGGGGCTTTCATAGGAGTCTTGAAGCATATGTTTTGAGTGCCCTTTGCCTTGACTTACTGAGGCACAAGGTTTGAGACAGAAGTTCCAGCAGTTTTGGTATGTCTAGCCTTTTTACGAGCCTCAACTTTTTTGGCTGATTTTTACTAGGCTAGAATGATTAGAGTTTTTTGGGTTGTAAACGTAACCTAAATTTAAAAACTAAAAATGAAAAGAATTGGTAATTTCATAAAGAAGAAGTGAAAAGGTCTGTGCTTGCCTAGCCCTCTACTCCTATAACTGAACTGCGCCCCTCTCCCAAGTGAATGTCCAATTTTTGGCGGCAATAGCATGCTATTTTTATTTTTTCAAATATTTTTGGTCTCGTCTATGTGTTTTTCTTTTCGATTAGAGAGAAGCAAAAATCATAAATAGCTGGCAAATTGTTTATTTTTATATGAATTCTAATTGTAGTTGTGGATTGATATGACTGTTACGTGATTACAATTTTGTTAATTTATTATTTTCTATTTCGTTTGATCCATTATATGTTTCTAGTTGTAAATTAGACTTCCAGCTTTATTGAAATATTTTGTTGTTGACAATTTTAACCATTTTAAGTGATTTAAAATTTATGATGAATATACTTTTTAGTTTAATGAATTTTTTTAAAATTATTTAAGTGGGTTGAGGCTCATGGCTTGACTCACAGATACAAAAGGATACCCGATTTAGCCTTTAGAACATTGACATGAAAGAACTCTTAGAAGATAAGAAGGCACAAGAAACTCAATATAATGGAGTTCAGAACTAGAGCTTTAGCTAGAAACAAAATAAGTTTATATTTGTTTTTCGTTAAAGCACTATCCTATCTTAGGGTGATAGGTAAAGCCTTTTGTTGGTGTTAAAATAAGACAATATGAAGGTGATAAATATTTTTTCCAATAAATACCACCAGCATTATCAGTATTAGTGGGAAATGCAACTAGAACTGAAAGAAAAACTTTAAAAGTGACTGTACCGGTGTTTTGGCCCCATCAGTCAAATAAAAAATGGATCATTCATAATCAAATTCCTTTTTAAATGGCTATCGTTTATTTTTTCCAATGTTGTCATAGTTACCATGAATTGTCATTTGAAAGAAAACTTGTCATTTAGAATGTCCTGTGCTTTGGTATGCACACTTATCAATCTTTTCAGATTTGCCTCTTTTTGTTCTTGTAATGGAAAGTTACTTTGGTATGCTTTGAGAGGCTTTTGTGCTTTTGTTCTTGGGGTAGGGTTGAAAGCATCACACATCTTGCTCCTACAATTAACATTTGCCTGTTTCCTTTAGGTAATATAATCGTAATCTTCGACGATCCTCGGAATCTTATTCAAGCTCCTTAACAGTTAACTAGCATATGGATAATACCCACCCCTCTTTGTGAGAGGTTCTCTAATTAAATAGGACTAAAATAACAACTAAATATAGAAACAATCAGTTACAATATTAATTAATGGTAAAAATAATCGATCTATATCTAATACAATTATAATAATATAATCGTAATCTTCGACGATCTTCGGAATCTTATTCAATCTTCGACGATCTTTGGAATCTTATTCAAGTTCCTTGACATCCCCCCTCAAATTGATCCCGGTAAAAGCATTAATTTGCAATCATGAACTGACGACGGTGACAATATTTGTGCCCACTAAGAAGAAATCCAAATAAGAGCAACCAACTACAAAAATTAGTGACGACGAGAGACCAAAAACAACAAATAATGCAAAAACAACAAAGAACTACTCCAAAGCCACTCCAAGAACACTCCAAAGATATTATGAGATATTACGAGAACACTTCAAAAATATTACAAGAAACTACGAGAACTCACTCTCCCGGAAGAATTTCCAAAAGAAATTCACGAAGTGCGCCGACACACACAATGAGCTCTATCTGTCGAGAGAACTTAGTCGAACACATAATTCGTATTCCAACAAAAGCTCTAACGCCAAAACACCGGTCAAAACTCTAAAAGAAAGTTGATTTTGAATTACATTCTCAATACGTTAGAAGGAACATGAAAAAAAAAACAATTGATTTGACGAATACCAAACAGGAGGAGCAAAAAAGCTCCTCCTGCCTTGAGAAAACCTAACCAAGAAAACAAGAGAAAATTCTAAGGAACTGGCTGTGATACCATGTCAAATATATTCAATAAAAGACTCGATGCCCCTCTTTGTAAGAGGTTCTTTCATTAAATAGAACTAAAATAACAACTAAATATAGAAACAATCAATTACAATATTAATTAATGGTAAAAACAATATATCTATATCTAATACAATTATAATAATATAATCATAATCTTCGACGATCTTCGGAATCTTATTCAAGCTCCTTGACACATGTTTCCTTTAGGTAGTAACAAGATAGTCGGCCCTGTTTCGGGTCCCATTAGGTTTTAATTCATTTTTCTCTCTCTTCTTATCAATTACACATTCTACAATAAAATAATACTACACGTAAACTTAAAAAAAAAATTCTTTTTTATCCACACATTCTCCAAAAAAATAATATTCCAAAATACTTTTTTTCCCCAAAATTTCATTAAAATGAGACATAGCTTGAATGTTTGAGACATATTTTGCTGGAATGTTTTATAGCTTGCACAATTGTAATTTTATTGGGAAGCTTTACCTACATTCCATCCATGTGATATTCTAGGTATATTAATGGCTATGGTCAATTACAGCTTAAATCAGCAACGTCTATCTGTTTAAATAAACTTCATGTATTTTAACTAGGGACTAGAATGTAAAAATATCATTTTTTTAAATTTTTATTGTTTTTTTCTTTTCGAATTTGTGTCTTTTTAAGAAGTTTTTGAAAATGTCATTTATATTTCAAATCCTTCATGCCTTCATATATATATTTTATTTATTTATTTTTTTGGGGAAAAGTAGGAAAAAGAAGCAGGCAGTGGAAAGAAGTGAGGAGAAGAAATGGGCCGATGAATAATTTTGGATGACAATTGGTACATAAGCAGTGAATGTACCTAGAAGAAGATTAAACGTGGTTCAACCCAAAGAAATCGGAAATAAGAATTGCGAAATATCTCTTGTTTCTTACTTAATAGCAGCTAAGCATATACTTTCTAGTTACTACTATAGTTTCTATACATGATTTTATCATTTTGTAAATGCTTGCACGTTTTAGTTGAGTCACTGCCTGGGATCCTGCATGAAAATAAAACCTGATTTGAAATAAGTTTATGTATGGTGTTAATAGCTGCATCGTCCCTCTACCCAGTCATAATTTGATTCTCATTCCAGTTGACATAGGCATTATTATATAACCGCGGGAGTGCTGCACAGTGCACACTTGAAGATCAGATGACACACTGGTGATTCCTAGCCAAAGAAAATATTGTTGCTGCTTTATATTTGACCATCTTAAAGCACCCTTCTGCTCTCGCTAAACTAATTCTCATCAGAACTAGGAAATAATGAACCAAAAAGAAATAATGTTGAGATTTGAGTGGCTAATGGAGAGCAGCAAACTCGTGTGAAACTGAACTGTGACTGCTACTCACTGCCGGAGTATTTTCTGTCGCTGTTATTGGAGGCATTGTTGCTGTGTAACAAAAATCTTAGAACTAGTGGTCATATATTGAATGCCTACTTTGCTGGTTGGACTTGCAAGAAGTTCATGTTCCTGCTTATGGATTATTTTCCCATTTTGATATTTACAGGGCACTGCAGATGACGTTGTGGATTTCTCCCATGGTATGCAACTTTGGGAGCTCTGTAAAAAGAAGTATGAGCCATTATGGGTTAGAGGTGGCAATCATTGTGACCTGGAACTCTACCCGGAATACATTAAGCATTTAAAGAAGTTCATATCAGCTGTTGAGAAATTAGTCCATTTGAGTGCACCATGCATGTATCATACGGACAATCCTTGAAAAAGCATGGATCAGAGAGAAAAGTCTAGATCAAGTACCGACCAAAGAGATAAGCATAGAGCAAGCGCAGATTCTGGAGAGAAATCTAGAACCAGCACTGACAATCACGAACGAGTATGGATCACGCTGAAAAAGCTAATAACAATGCTGAACAGCCAGAGAGCGCTAGGGACAGCATAAATCAGTTGAATTTAATTCAGATGGCTTAGAGGTTTTTTTTTCAATTATATGTTTTTCATTCTCTTTGTTCAGTTCTTGTATGTCTCACTTTGGAATTGGATGGTGGCAGCTTTTGAGATATATTGAAATCAGCTGTTGTCTGCCATTGACATATCGACTGTTTCAAGCCTGTGGGAGCTAAGGTCTGATTGTTGGAAAGATTATGCTGTTTTCTGCCATATTGAGATTTTTAGGTTAATTGTATTTTGTTTTTGAATTGGTCAGTTATGGTAAATATACTTTCCATCTTTAAATTTCTATAAGTTCCATTGTTAACAATAGAAAATGTTACAGGTATGTAGCTGATTTGTGTTATTTCTTATTTTTTAACTACACATTATCAAAAAATCACTATTACAAAGCATATTTTTCCTAATGGAGTCCAAACAGGAGCTACATATTGTATAGTGCCACATACAGTAAATAAGACACCACTGCACAGAAGACAAGTTAGGTAAGTTGGTATAGCTCTCGAAATGCATTTTTATATGATATCAAGTGGGCTACCATGTATGATACACTTGGTAAAAATGTCTTATATTTATGACATTTTTATGTGTATTTCTTTCAATGTCACTGCCTGCCATCTGGCTTGACTATTTAAAGTGCAAATGCGGAATTGTAAAATGAAAAGCCTTAACTTGTGCAGTTGACAATCAAATTTGTGTCAGATATAATGATGCGAATCAATTTGCAACTGTCACTTTTCTTTTTAAAATGAGGAAAAAAATGGCTCCCAAACAACCCGCACAATATATATTTCAATTCTGGTAGGTTGAAAAGACGCTCTCACTTTGTGGATGGAATAAAATAAAAATAAACTTGAATTCGAGATAGCTTCATGTTTTAAGTCTAGATCTATGTCCATTGCATAATCTCACCCCATCCCACCCCCACCCCCACCCCCACCCCCAGTTTTCTATTTTTTATGCCTAATGCCTTTGAAAAAAACATTTAGCCCATGTTTGATCTACATTATTATATTATTAAAAATGAAAAATATGACCGTTATCCATCACATCAACATTTAAATTCAAATTTTATAGTCTCAATAACAGCTATATTTTTCATTCTCATTCTATAATAATTTGGCTCAAACGGGGCCCATAAAACCCAATCCCCCCACACCCCACGCCAATTTTCTAAGGTTTATGCATAATGCCTTTGACAAAACATTTAAATCATAAAAAGAATTGTTTGCTGGCTAATTACTTAATTTTCAAACGATGTGATTTAGACTTGGAAAGCAGTGGTAAAATTAGTTCACAACAGAGTGGAAAAAATTCTGATGTGCACAATACTAGTGTTATTTCCATCACTTTTCGGAGAAAAATGGAGCACAATACTTGTCCTCTAAAATGAATCGCTTGTAGAAAATAACTAATAATTCAAATTTAATACATATATGGCTTGTTTATTTAGATGCATTTTAGTGTATCGAAGAGAAAAAAAAAAAAAGTTAAAATTTTATAATCACTTCATGAAATAATGCAGTAGGTATATACAGCGTCGAAGTTAGGATTATAGAGTTGTGGAGGCAAATTTAATTGTAGTGGCAAAATTGAAAACTATAAAGAATTTTTTTTTCGAAAATCTTTTTGCAAAATCTTGGATTTCAAATTTAGTGTGGGGGCGACTGATCTCATTGTAAATCCGTCACTGGATATATAAAGGGTATCCACATAAACAACTTATGGAGCGTCTTAATAGGATTAGAAGTTGAAGCCCCTGCATGCAAGTTTGCAACACGATACCTTATACGGAGCTTCTACGTATATTCTAGTTTACACTAACTATAAAGACTTTATTTTTGCATATCCTAATCAGATATATGTTCAAATCTCGAATAGTGTTAACAAGTCTCAGTTAGTGTCAAGCTTACGCATGTATTGTAGTCCACCGTCTAAAATTGATTTAAGTCTCTGTTTGTCATTTTTTAGAATTTTAAATTGTTTGCTACAGTATCATTCTTCGTCGTACATTCACACAATAAAATATTATACACACAAATCAATAAAGTTTTCTTACTTTTTAACCGCACATTATTTATCAACAAACTATTCTATAATACATTACAAGAAATTAATGGCTCTCAAACATAGCCTTAAAAAAAAAAAGTTCTAATTTTAACCAATTATAATAATTGAATCGCAATAACACATGGATTGACATTCAAGTCAAAGACAAAATATATTTTTAAATAGTAATTTTTGGAGAATGTGCGATTAAAAATAAAGAAATTTTTTTCGATTTATGTGTAATATTATTTTTTTAAAAGACTGTGTGATTGAAAATGAGTTCTGAAAAAACAATTTTTCGATAAAATGAGGTCAAACTAGGACATGTGACAACTTACATGTTCCTTGCAGCATATCATTCATGATATATTCTGAAAAGATGGATAAATTGGCAACTTAAACTTCTCAACTACTTGTACCTGAAATTTGAGAGAATTGATCTCACAAATATGCACATCATGTCATCAAAATACGCTAGTGGTTGACTGATAATTTATGTCTAATTTATTATCTTTTCTAAAAATTTGAACTCCACTTATAATAGGCTAATTATATTTAATAGCCAAATCGTTGTCTGCTTCTAATTGATTCCCAATTGTTTCATTTGGTGACCCTCTCCCCCTCGACTAGGGAGAAAGAGGCTTCACAAAAAACTAGGGAGAGAGAGAATATGGAGAAGGCATATAGTTTTAGCACCTATTTGAGTCTAGGGGAACCCGACCGAACCCATTAAAATCGACCAAATCGAACCAACCCGATCAGTTTGGGTCTTTTTTTGTTGTTTTTACACGGGTTGGGTGGGTTGGTTGTGTAGTCGCGTTGGATTGGGTTGGGTTGGGTCGAATTATGAGTTAACTCATGAAAATCGAATAAATCCGTCAAATCCAACCTAACTATATTTATGAACTTTACAAGTGTTATGATGTTGCTTGAAAACTCTTAGAATAATATTAT
>CAIGRO010003458.1:0-16851 GCA_903798355.1 Fraxinus baroniana
CGAGAGAAGATTGTACATTTTAGACCAAATAGTAGAAACTCTAGGTTTATGTAATGTGTAATGGATAGAGATATACCATTAAACCCTAGGTGACCCTTTGAGATATTTTCACAATGATTGAATGCGATTGTTTGGTTGTAATCGACATAGAGATATAGTAGGTTAAACCAAGCAATTAGGGTTAATTTCACTCGAGAGATGTAATTAACTAAAATTGAAAGATCGGGTCTAACATCAGAATTAAGTAATTCGTTAATTGGCTTATAGGGAAATTAATTAGGCGACGGTTAAACGAAACCATAAATCTCAACCACGTTTCTCCTCCAAAATTTCCAAATGTTTATGTTTTTATATTTTTTAGATTTTAGTTATTTCAAATCTATGGTCTTTATTGTGTGTTTGTTCCGTTTGTTGTTAGAATTAAAATTGATTGGAGTTGTGTAATCTAAAGTATACATTCTTCGAGGGATCGACAATCCAGACTCAAACCACTTTATTACTTGAAGCCGACCCGTGCACTTGCGGTATATAATTTTAGCGAACAATACATTCATGCTACATTTAGAAATCGTGCTAGATCTAAAGTTTTTATTTAGAGTTCAGCAATGACACACAATTGAGTATCCTTATACTAGCTATGAAGTTGACTTAAATTTTATTAAATTCAATTATTCTTAGCTCTTCTTAATTGTTTTAAATATTTTCAATTATAATCGAGTATGTTTGAAGTTAAAACACGTTCAGTGAAGAAAAACTCACTTTTCCCAATTTAAATGTGAGTGTCGTTTTTTGTTTCGAATTTTCTTAGCTTTTCTTAATTGTTTTAAATATTTTCAAATATAATCGAGTATGTGTGAAGTTAAATCACGATCAGTGCAGAAACATGCACTTTCCTATTTTAAATGTGAATGTGTCGTTTTTGTTGGGAAATAAAATAGATCAAGATAATATATATGACATAGTATGAAGTATATGATCGAAAACAAACAACAAGATAAAAGATAAAAAATTAATTGACAGAGGAAATAAGTATTTTATTAAATTAACTAATATAGAAAAAACAAATACAATAACTGTGCTTACACAATTATTCTATATTTCAGTAATATATAATTTGTAAAAAGAGTTTAGTATTTATAAGGGTGGATGCCAACCCTGGAAATACTACAAAGATGGAAACGAGATTAAAAATCACGTGAAGTAAAGGAAACAATACTTTTTCAATAAAAACACGTTCAAAAAAGGGGAAAGAATTCTCAAAAAATCCAACAATCTCCACATTGATGCAAATTTCGACGCGATGAACAAAACTCTAAGATTTCTCCACCTGAAAAATTAAATCCAACTGCAACGAAAAAACCGAACTCTTCAACAAGAATCATTTTTTCTCCAACATAAAAATACTCACCATCTTCCACATATCCAACACGGATACATGAACCAAAACACCGAGTTTCCCAAATTCACAAAGAGTTAGAGATTACCAAATAGTGTCGAAGTAGACCCATCGCAGAATCAACTCCCAATGCTTTCAAAGAAGGCTCTTGACTAGTCTCAACACCTTCAAAAACTCTAGAAACATGTGCAACCGAATCAGCATGCACGTACATATTTACAATGGGTCTATCCTTATTACAAGGTGTATAACTAATCTCTTCCGCCCTTCCAATACAACATGAACACCATTTCGAACCTAAAAGACTCCACCTCCTCTAGAGAACGTGTACCCTTTTGAATCAAGAGTACTTAACGAAATGAGATTTTTCTTCAAGTCTGAAATATGATCAAGTGTTCTACATGTTCCATCCACCATTTCAATCTGACTCTACCACGACAAGGTTCGTTGTTACCTATGACAACAACACCTTACGTCACAGTTTCATATGTTTCAAACAAATTCCGATTGTGACACATATATATGTACACAAACTGTATCCAAAATCCACTCTTCATTAGATTTGGATTCTATGTTAGAAATCGCCAAAACATATCCATCATTCAAATAATTCCCAGTTATGTTGTCCCCAATGATGTATCTGATTGATTCTCATGATTTGCAGTCAAATTACCTTTATTCTGCAATTTGTCGCAATCCATCTTAATATGCCATTTTTACTTACAATAATAGAAAACCTAATTACTAAAATTTTACCTTGATTTATCCCTTCTCTGATCACCTTAAATAACAAGGTCTTCTCCATCTCTAACCTCATATCCAACCATATACTTTATCTTCTCTTTTGAAAACAAGACATCATACACATCTTCAATGGTGAAAGTATCGTGACTACAAAAGATCGTGTCTCTAAATGAAGCGGGTAACGAACACAAAAAGATTAAGGACAAATCTTCTTCATTATACTTTACATCTAAATTTTTCGAATCAGCGACGATCTCCTTAAACACACCGGATGATCTTTCAAAGATCAACATTCAACCATGCGATGAGAATACAACCTCTACTTTAGATGTAATTTACTTGTCAAACTTTTAGTCATGCATATTTGCTCTAACTTCAACCACAACGCAACAGCTGTTTTCTCCTTCAAAACGTCCTAAAAAATATTGTTAGAGAAATGAAGATAGAGCTGTGAAAGTGCATTCCGATCCTACTGTTATTTCTCCTCCTTGTCTAAGTTGTGAGCATTTTGTCAAACCTAGCAACGCATCATCCATAACCATCGGATCGAGTACAATTTGCATATTCACTTGCCATAACGAGAATCTTGTATTGTAATCTAAGAGTGGAATTTCATATTTCATGATTATCGTTGATGAGTGAAATTAATTCATTAAACAAGTTCCTTTAAATAGTAGTTTTTAAGTTGTTTTTGAGCACTTTTGAGCATTTTAAAGTGTGCGTTCGTGTTATTTTGTAGTTGGACAATAGTTGGACAAATTGGATGAAAACAGGGTGGTTTGGAGCTTGAAATGGGGCTATGATGATGATCATGGAAGGAGGTATGACATGGAGATGAAGAAAAAGAAGAATGAATTGGAGAGAAGACCAAAAGAATAACAAAATCAAATAGAGAAGAAGAACAACAAAAGACGAGGTAGAATGTTGGGCGCCCAAAAATACAATAAAGTGCAAATGGCACCAGTTGTAAAGAAAACCAGTAGAAATGCTGGCAACAGGAGAAGAAGTCGCGACGCCAGTTCTGGGCGTTGCGGCGCCGCCTCCTGAGTAAGAGAAAAAATGGAATATTTAAAAGATTTTCAGCCTGGCCCACCTCCAATTCGACTTGTAACTTTGGGGAACTATAAATACATATTTGAAGACCTAATTCGGGGAAGAATGACGGCTTAGAAGACAAGAGGACTGAGAATTGATCTAGAGAAAAAATAACAAAAGATTGGAGGATAATTCAAGCATCAAAAGAGTTTTTCTTATTCTTTTCTTCTCCATGTTCTTTAATTCAGAATGTGATATGTTGTTTTTATTATTATTATGAGCTAGTTTTAATATCTAGGGTTTGATATAACTGAACTTGAGACATATTTGGATTCTTTTATAGTTAATTCAATTGATTTTTCAGTTAATTCATTTGTGTTAATTCGTGCGCATTGCTTTCAAATACCTAATCAATAATTGAATGATTTGATGTTTTAAATTTCGGCACTCGAGAGAGGAAAATTTAGACGTGATCTAAGAATAACACAACCTACGAAATCATAGGTTTCGAAACAAAGTGTAATTCCTTTGAGGTTTATTTCATTTAAGAATCTCGTGCTTATAATTTCTATAGTGTTAATTCGGAATAGGGATATTGGAATTAAAATATAGAAATAAGTTATATTCGACACTCGAGAGAGGGAATAGAATTTAATTTGTGATTCTTACTTATGAATTCAGGAAAA
Organism: Fraxinus baroniana; assembly: GCA_903798355.1. NCBI lineage: Eukaryota > Viridiplantae > Streptophyta > Magnoliopsida > Lamiales > Oleaceae > Fraxinus > Fraxinus baroniana. Next base: position 3,862 of record CAIGRO010003458.1, read on the forward strand.
ATTGATAGAAGTAACTATAGAAGTTGAAAAACATTGTTGATTGGTGAAATCAATCCCTAGGCTTTCTCGCATTGATATTAATTTGGTTTGTCTAGATAGAGTAAAAGCTAAAATAATTATAATGACAAGGAAAAAACTGGATGAATCTCAAGTTTGGGGGAGAAGAATGACAAGCATCCATCTAATCCAACACCAAAACGTCACAAGCAATGCAGATAAGTTAGGAAAGTCTTCCTCATTTTTCTTTAATGTTATATTAGGGACAATGTTCAATATAAGTTTGAGGGTATTATAAATTGTCTAATTGCTTGCCTAATTTTTTTTACTTTATTTTGTACGTTTTTGTTTTCTAAAAAAAATTATTATTTTTTGCATGGTTATGTGGGTTGGATAACATTGTTCGCAATGATGCATATATTTGGGAAAATGAGTCGGTTGTGAGTTATGAATAAGTTATGTGCTTAGGTTAAAGTCTTACTTTTTATTGCAAACAATTGTGACATAAATGCACGTGAATTGAGTATATCGTTGGACATGAATATGTTGATTCATAGACGATATAGGTGAAATTAGTGACCTTAAAAGTTTGATCCAAACAACCTTTGAATAAAAAAAATATTCACATTCCAAAACCAATTTAGAATAGTTTGAATAGTGGAACTGTTGTAGGAAAACATGTATGTAGATGTGAATTTCGTGTGTGCTAAAATTTGTATGGGCTGTTGAGATCCATAGGATAAAAATCGGGTAAAAACCTTGAGTTAATGGTCAAATTTTCGAGAATGAGTGTTTAAGAAGAGGCATTGCACTGATAATGAAAAAAATGGACAACTATGATAATCTCAATTTGTTACATCTATTCGTAGCCTTTTTGACTCGAGTGAATAAGCCTACAAGGGTTTAAAATCTGATGCCCTAAAGTCGACTGACTCGGGAGTTATCGGTCTAAAGCTTGCTATAGGGGTCATTTAGAAAGGTTAATAGATAGATGTCCGCACAAAGGGTGTATAAAAAAATACTTATACCTGAAAAAGTAGGTGTATAAAACAAAAGACGCACCATATACCTTGATTAGCTCCGAACACTCATTTTAGAGGATTACGCTTTTTACAAGATGTTAGTAACTTAGTTGATTCTTGGAAGTTGAAGCAGTCGAAAATAGGAGAATCTTCATTTACTAATATGTTGTACTACATTCAGCGAGGGCAAGGAGTAGTGTCAGCAAACCATAGATTTTACCTCCGGAAAAAAGGGTGAGAAACAAAAATAAGTTTGGGGGTGTGCAATTTCCACAAGCGGAGTAAGGAAATAAGAGACTTTTAGGGTCGTGAATTGAATAAGCTTATGAATGTACAACGTTGTATTTGGTTCCCCTCACGCACATGTTTTGCATTGGCTTAGGTACTATGACTTTGAAATAGTTCATGAATTCGATATCATATTCTCAAAGTTGAGCCATAAAAACAATCTATCCAGCTAAATAGTTTATTTGAGTTGTGTGTTGATATGTGTTATTTGTGCGTAGTTAGCTATGTTTTGTGTTGTTTTATGTTTGCTCAAAGACAAGAAAAGAACTAAGTTTGGGAGTGTTTGATGAGTGAAATTAACCCATTAAACAAGTTCCTTTAAATCGTAGTTTTTTAGTTTGTTCTTGAGCACCTTTGAGCGTTTTGATGTGTACGTTCGTGTTGTTTTGTTTTGTAGTTGGACAAATTGGATGAAAATGGAGTGGTTTGGAGCTTGAAATGGGGCTATGATGATGATCATGGAAGGAGGTATGACATGAAGAGGAGGGAAGAGAAGAATAAAGTGGAGAGAAGACCAAAAGATTATCAAAATAAATAGAGAAGAAGAACAACGAGGGACGAGGTAGAATGTTGGCGGCCAAAAATACAACAAAGTGTAGAACGGCACCAGCCATAAAGAAAAATAGTAGAAATGCTAGCGCCAGCAAGAGAAGAAATCGCGGTGTCGAGGCGCCCGTTCTGGGTGTCGCCTCCCGTATAAGAGATAAAAATGAATTTTTAAAAGTTTTTCGACCCGACCTACCTCCAATTTGACTTTTAACTTTGGGGAATTATAAATACATATTTGAAGACCTAATTCGATGGAGAATGACGGCTTATAAGACAAGAGGAATGAGAATTGATCTAGAGCAAAAACAACAAGAGATTGGAGGAGAATTCAAGTATAAAAAGAGTTTTTTTTTTATTCTTTTGTCCTCCATATTCTTTAATTCAGAATTTGATATGTTGTTTTTTTATTATTATGAGCTAATTTTAATATTTAGGGTTTGATGTAACTAAACTTGAGATATGTTTGGATTCTTTTATAGTTAATTCAATTGATTTTTCCGTTAATTCATTTGTGTTAATTCTTGCGCATTGCTTTCAATTACCTGATCAATAATTGAATGATTTGATACTTTAAATTGGCACTCGAGAAGGGAAAATTTTAGCATGATCTAAGAATAACACAACGTAGAAAATCATAGGTTTCAACAGAAAGTGTAATTCCTTTGAGGTTTATTTCATTTAAGAATCTTGTGCTCATAATTTTTATAGCGTTAATTCGGAATAGAGATATTAGGATTAAAATATAGAAACATGTTCTATTCGAAACTCGAGAGAGGGAATATAATTTAATTTGTGATTCTTGCCTATGAATTCAGGAAAAATCGATAGAAGTTGAAAAACATTATTGATTGGTGAAATCAATCCCTAGGCTTTCTCCCATTGATATTCTCATTTGAATTGTTTTCATTCCATTTGAAATTTGGTTTGTCTAGATAGAGTAAAGGCTAAAATAATTATAATACTTGGTAGGAATTAAATTACAATCCCCGTGGGTTCGACACTTAACTCTAATACTATATTACAAAACTTGACATCATACACTTGAGGCATAAATTCACGTTATTGAAAACGCGTGACAAGTTTTTGATGTCGTTGCCGGTGATTGTTTTATTTGATTGCTACTAATATTATTACCAATTAGCTTTTATTTTAATTTAGATTTTTAATTTTGCTATTTATTTATTTATTTTATTGATATATCTGATAGTCTCTTGATTTGTTAATTTTAACTGTGTATGCGAAGAGAGAGGAATCTGAAATTATTACATGTTGATCCTGAACCAGAATGCACATTCCGCTTTCTAATGAGTATACAGAGGGACGGGTGTGAAACAATGGAAGAACAAAAAGCAAGATCATCTAATGAAAATAACCAACAACGAGCTATGCAGGATTACGTCGGTCAGTGGTTAATGATAATTACTCCGGTATTGCGCACCTGTCTATTGCTGTAAATAATTTTGAACTAAAGCCGGGATTAATATACATGGTACAACATAATCAGTTTGGGAGAGATCCGATAGAAGATCAAAATGTCCATCTAGGCTCTTTTCTAAAAATTTGTGATACAGTGAAGATGAATTGAGTTATCGAAGAGGCAATTAAACTTCGTCTTTTCTCCTTTTCTTTGATGGATAAAGCCAAGGCTTGGTTCCAGTCACTACCATATGGTTCCATCACGACTTGGGAGGCGTTAGCTCAGAAATTTCTAACAAAATTTTTTCCACCCTCCAAAATAACTCAATTGCGGAGTGAAATTGGTCAATTCAAACAATCTGACTTTGAGCCATTTTATGAAGCGTGGGAGAGATTCAAAGACTTGCTTAGAAGGTGCCCTTAACATGGTTTTCAAAATTGGATGCAAATTGAACTCTTCGATAACGGGCTGAATGGTCAAACAAGGACAATAGTGGATTCTGTAGCAGGAGAAACTTTGATGTCCAAGACCTCGAATGTGGTGTATGCATTGTTGGATGAGATAGCTACTAATAGCTATCAGTGGCCAAGTGAGTGTTCAAGTGCTAAGAAAGTTGCTGGCATTTATAAGGTGGATCCTATCACAGCCCTTGCAGCTCAGATATCATCTCTCACAACTCAAATAGCTGCATTAACATCACATAGAGCTTAGAAGCAAGGAGACTCTATCATGGTCGCTCCTACTTCATACCATGAGTCCAAATCAGAAAATGAGCAAGTCCAGTTTGTGAATGACAGAAACTTCAATCAGAGAGGAAACTACTCAGTAAATCAGTATCATCCAGGACTGCGAAACCATGAGAATATCTCTTATGGTAACAATGTTAACGTGCTACAACCACCATCTGGGTCTAGTAATTAGGCTTTTTTTGAAGGAAAGTCATCGCTGGAGGATATTTTGGGAACCTTTATTTCAGAGACTAGATTGCGGTTCAACAAAGATGAGTCAATACTTGACAACATCGAGACTCATATGACCAACTTGGGAGCTACAGTGAAGAATCTGGAGGTGCAAATTGGTCAAATAGCAACTGTAATACAGTTCCAACATAATACAATAACTGTGTCTACACAATTATTTTATATTTCAATAATATAAAACTTGTAAAAAGTGTTTAGTATTTATAAGGGTGGACGTCAACCCTAGAAATACCACAAAGATGGAAATAAGATAAAAAAAATCACTTGGAATAAATGAAACAATAATTTTTCAATAAAAATACATGCAAAGAAGGGAAAAAAAATATTTTCTCAAAAAATCCAACAATTTTCACTAAGGGTCCGTTTGATTGCAAGGGTGGAAAATGGGTGGAAAGAAAATGTTTTACAGGGAAAAGATTTTCTTAGAAAATGTTTTCCAGGAAATTGTAATTAAGTGTGTTTGATTAGTATAATTTTCCATTCGGAAAATTTTTAAAATTTGTGTTCGTTTGACTTAAAATTTGTGTTCGTTTGACTTTATTTTACATGAAAATTGTCCATTAAAGTGATAATTGTTTCCACAATTGGTTATAAAATTTGTTTCCATTGCCAAAAAGTAAAAAAAAAAACAAAAAATTTTTCCCCTAAAAAATCATTTTTTTCATGAAAGTTTAGTATTCGTTTGACTTTGTTTTTCATGTAAATTGTCTATTAAAGTAAATTTTTTTTTTTTACAATTGGTCATGAAATTTATTTTCATTGCAAAAATTAAAAAAAAAGGAAAAAGGAAAAAAATAAATGCCAAAACATGAAATTCACTTTCCCACCAAATAGGTGGGAAAATGAATTCCACCAAATCAATGAATTGGTGCATGTGTGACGTATACCTAGAAAATATTTTCCCTGGCAAAACTTTGCCATCAAAGAACCAAAATCATGAAAAATGGAAATTGTTTTCCATTTTCCATGGAAAAGGTAGGAAATCAAACACACCCTTCCTCCTTTTGAATTTTTGTTCACTCATATGAGTGTAGATTTTATGAACATACGTTTCTATTATAATTAGAAATCGTGTCCGATCCAAATTTATTGCTTAGAGGTTGATAAGTAATATACAATTGAGTATCCAAATACTAGAAATAAATTTGACTCAAATTCTATTAAATTCATAAATTTAATGCCTCAAATCCTATTAAATACATCGATACAAGTAGGGATGGCAACGGAACGGAACGGGGCGGGGGGCCAAGCAATTCTCCGCCCCGCCCCCGTTTAAGGCTGGGCGGGGCCTTGCCCCGTTTACTATCCCGTTTAATTTTTAATTTTTTTAAGTTTTTAATAATTTATTTTATTGTTCTCCATTCATTAGATTGAAATAAATAATTTTAGTTGCTATTTTCTATTAGAACTAATAAAAATTTCCATTTAAAGTATTAAATTCTAAAAAAAAAAAAGAAAATAAAATAAATGGGGCGGGGCACCCGTTACCCGTTCCCGCCCCGTGGAAAAATTATTCTCCCCATCCCCGTCCCTAATACCCAATTAAGCGGGTAATCACAACCCCGTTCGGGTAGGGGCCCGCGGGTATCGGGTTTGTCAGTTTTTTTCACATCCCTAGATACAAGATAGTAGAACATTATACCTTAACTCTCTTAAAATATTTTCACCTCAATTGTCTTAAATATTTTCAAAGAAACCGATAATATTTGGAGTGAAATCGAGACTCGAGCACCAAAAGAACACTTAACTCATTTTAAACAAGATAAATTATTTTTCCAATTTCACGTGCCTTTGTCTTTACGTCAGCTGATATAAGCATAGAGTTGATCAAAATATATTCCTACTACATTTGAAAATCGTGATCAATCCAAAATTGTTACCTAGAGGTCATATAGTGGCACGTGCTTGAGTATTCTTATACTAGCAACAAAATTAATTCAATTTTATTGAATCCGTAAATATAATATCTTAGCTCTTTTTAAAAATTTTAAATGTTGACAAAGTGAGGATGTTTTGAATGAAATTGGGATCCTGTATACAAAACGACACTCATCCATTTTAAAACGAGTGCCATTTTTTCACCAATTTCACTAACATTCCTATTATATTTAGACAAAAAGTAATGGAAAATTATGGGTGTACATTATGGGATCCATAATGTACACATAGCACCTCTCAAAAGTAATATATTATTTAAACATGAATTTTAAAAATAAGATTACATAACAAAATAAGTTTTGTTTGAAAAGAAACCGCTTAATGTAATCATTTTTGGTGGATAATAAAAAGAAATAATAAGAAAAAGAACCCCCAATAGGGGGCCGCCATGATCCCATAATGTACACGTAGCACCTCTCAAAAGTAATATATTATTTAAACATAAATTTTAAAAATAAGATTACATAACAAAATAAGTTTTGTTTGAAGAGAAACTGCTTAATGTAATCAATCTTGGCGGATAATACAAAGAAATAATAAGAAAAAGAAGAAAGTCGGCTTCCCAATGAGTTTAAGATTAAAGGAAAAGGTGAATGAATTTAATGGATTTATGGCTTTCGGGACATTTTGGATTCCAAGTAAAGGGTAATTAGGGCTTTACAATATACAAAAGAGACAAGTTTATGCCACTGTTTATATGACATCATTTATGGCGTAATGCTGACGTAATAGAACGTTACACATTTTCTTGGCTTGATTTCCCCCTTCTTTTGATGTATATTTCACTGTTTAATGTCTTCTTTGAGGTTGCAAATCTGCTCTAAGACTGTTTTCTTCTTTTGCCTTTTATCTATCAATAATAATGTCACCACTTTCAAATCTCATTAATCTTAAGCTGTAATTATTTCCGGTGAGTTTTTTCTTCATTGTCTTTATGGGTTGCTCTGTTTTTTGTATATGATTCTCTATTTGTTCTCACGCATTTTTTGTGAGAATGTGTGCTTAACTTGGCTCTTCGAAGCCATCAACCCATAAAATTCGATTTTTGCTGTCATTAGATTCGACTTCTTCATAGAAATGTTGAATGAGGATTTTGATTAATTTCTGAAAATTTATCATTTATCATCATTCAATTTACCCATTCATTTAATAATAATAATAATAATAATAATAATAATAATAATTCACGGAGATTTCTCCTATGTGCGCACGGAGAGTCCGCCACAATAATGTTGATTGAGGATTTTGATTAATTTCTGGAAATTTATCATTTATCATCATTCAATTTACCCATTTATCTAATAAAAAAAATTCTTGTCTCTCTCTGTGCCAATTTTTCATTCCTTTCTTCTTCACTTTTTCCTTTTTTCTTTTACCTTGGAACCTATTTTAGGTTTGTGTTAGGGATATTAATGGTTATGTCCATGTACAAGTAGCATGATTGTGTTACAATCTCTTGCAAAGCAAATATTTATTGGACTTGCATTCATATCTAAGCATGCTCACTATGAAATAGGTTAGTCATGTTAGTTGTAACCCAATTGGTTTTAATTTTGGAAAACACATTTTTCTCTAAACTCATTTTTAATCATATATTTTATGAAATTCATAATTTTTATCAATTTTTCTACCACACCTTTCATTATCTTTTATCAAAATTTACTAAAAAATCTAATTTTTTTTTTATCCAAACCATAAAGGAGCGTAGTATCCTCGCCACATGACGTAATTATATGAAGAAATCGAATTATGTTTGCATCGACTAGCCGTCTTCAACAAAGAGATGGTGTAGTTGATTTGATTGACTCATGATTAACCTATTTTAGCATTTATTTCATCTTTTTTTTAATGAGTGATTATATTATCACCGAATACGAACACAATCTCAGAATTAATCTTAACTAGGATCGTTTTATGAAGGACTGATTGTACTGATGGTCACCAAACTTTCATCATAATAGGATTAGGTCACTAAACTTTAATTAGCAACAATCAGGTAACTTAACTTCAAGTGGTCACATTGTTAGTGCTACTGCTATAGAAACTAATGTTTGTATATGTGGCAATCCACGTGGATATTTATGCACTTATATGGGGCCTTTGAATACAGACATCTTTTAATTAATTATGGTCTAATCTTTTGTATATTTTGTTTGTTAGGTAAAAATCGATGATTGGAAGTGAAATTAGAACATAGAAGCAAAAATGCGCAAAATGAGGATTTCCAAAGCTAGGGACCTATTGCAAATAGCTATAGTTAATTCAAACCACAAAACAATGATTGAATATCACATAGGACCGGAATGCAATTATTAGAAGTCAAAAGAGTGAAACATTGAAATATAATCAAAATCTTTTCACCAATTTAGAATTTCAACCACATATTAAAGCCATTTTTGCATATGAAACGTTTGAGTTGGAAATTTTATATTTGTACGATAATTGTATCAGTTAGATTTTCAATAACTTTGAATCGCCAAAATTGGATACTGAAAAATAAAGATATGACAAAAACGTTAATGGCTGAGTAGGAACATAACCATGCACGGTGCGAAGACAATTTTTCTTATTTGATTGAAACTTTAATTTGAACATGTTTTTTTTATCCTATAATTTCATTTTATATAAATCAAGAGCGTGGGAAAACATTCAAGGGACCTCCCATATCATATTAAACATCAATTATTGCAATCAAATGGAGGCAAAATCATTAATCTTTGAAGAGAATAAAGATGCAATTATAGGATTTATATCAGTTGAAGATCCAACTTTAGTTTTTAGGCTATGAAGGAAAGGTACAACATGATTCAATTAAAAAACCATTGAACAGACTCAAGAACTTCAAGATCAATCCTCTCTTCCTTCATCTATCAAAAAATCGGGTGATATTCTACAAAATAATCATGATTTCTTGTAACTTTCCAGTTTCAAGCTAGATTCTCATTTACTAAGCTAACCGTTATTATGAAGTTTATAATATAATTTCAATTTTCCTACGTCAAATATGTGTTTATTCTTGAATGATTGTTAAAGAAGATAATAGTTTTCAATTAATTAGCAACTGATTAAATTGTTGTGTGAATTTTATTATTATCAAGAAAGACAATATAATGGATAGATAGTACGTTATAACAATCATTGTGAGATCCAATAGAGGATAGAGATATACATTTCTGGTGCTCTTCCAATCACAACTGCCAATGTTTCTATTTTGAAAGTTGTTGATTGTGAAAGTGGTGTTCAATGTGATATATCAGTTGAAAATTCAACCAGATGGAATTGAATTCCCATATTATTCATCTTATTTCCTCAATCGATGAAAGGCCAAAAAGCTAAACACTTTGTTAAAGTTTGCCTTCATTGTATTATACATCTATAAAATAATTTGTCGTCTTAACAAAAATTCTTTCTAAAATTCTAACGGTAATCGTGCAACGCACAATCTCCACTAGTATAATAAAATATAAGTGGTTATATTTACACCACATTTTATTATAAATACGCTACATTTTAATTACATTTAAAGTCATTAATATTTATTCATTATAATAGTTATATCCTTAAACTTTTTGTAATATGATTTTTTTGCTTATTCAAAAATACAATGGAGAAACGAGTCTTTTTACTCTATTATTTTAAAGAAGATTTTGGAAAGAAATCATAATAATAATAATTTGAGAATAAGAATGTTTGAAACATAAATGTAAAGATTATAAACATTTCATGCAATCAAAATGTAATCTAATTATTAAAAATTGTGGCGTGAATATATTTAGTCATAAATTATACTACATCTCTTTAAAACTTTCAAGGATTAATAGCAAAAAAAACCCTAAAAATATTTCCATTTATGATATACCCCTTACTTATTGAAAATCCCAGAATACCCCCTATTTTTAACTTTATGTGTGAAATACTCCTACGGTCAGGATCTGTGCCGTTAAAAATAATAAAAGAATATAAAAATTAAAAAGACATAATTGTAGTTGTAGTACCCAAACTTTTATTTTTTCGCAAATTACACCTACATTTTTTATATATACCACTCATAATATCAAAGCTTTAAAACTTCATTTTTTTCACCCCACCCCACCCCACTTCACTTCATTCCCCCCCCCCACCTTCAATTATTATACCTATACTATCATCTCCGTAACTCCGTACATTTTGATTTGCAATTATATCCCGATTGCATATCCCATTTTTTGAAATCAGACCAAAACAAACAAACTTATGTGCCATATGTGCCCCAAACGGAAATGGGTTCCATTCGAAAATGGAAAACATGAATTCTTTAGCTCACCTGTCTAATTCTAAATATATAGAACCATTGCCCTTGTTGAGAAGGTGGGAGGGCATAGTTTGTGGCCTTGATTGGTGAAAAGAAAATGAAGTAGGAAATGAAGAAGAATCAAAGGGGAAGGCTGAGGTTCCATTGTTGAATGAGTTACAACTGTGGAAATAGAACATTCCATGTTCACACCAAACAGCCCCCGAGTTGGTTATAACATTACTATTACAAATTTAGGGTGTGTTTGAACCATATTATTTTGAAAGAATGTATTTTGAAATAGTAGATTGATGGAGAATGTGTGGCTGTAAAAGAAGGAAAAGTTATTGATTTGATAGAAAATATTATTTTATTGAAGAATGTGTGATTGAAATGAGTAAAAGAATGAGAATGAAAATTTTAATGTAGTTCAAACAGGGACTTAAAGTCCATGGCATTGGGATGCATCAAGTGTGAATAATCCTTGATCAATGGTGGCCATTGGGATTAAAAATATGGAGGATTCAATGGGTAATGAGTCATCTGGGAAGAGAATTGGTGTGGAACTGAGAGAGGACACAAAACCTCAAATCCCCAAAATATCGTAGCCCCTCACAAAGGGCGGACCCAGCACCTGGCCAGCCCCCGCGGCCGCCTGTGCTTGGTCCGTCGAAGCTTCAGTTCAGCTAGCCATCTTCGCCGGCCACCGGGAAATGGAGGAGAAGAACAACAGAAGGCAGTCAGGTAGAAGCCCACAAATGTTTCTAGTCTCGTTCAAAGGCGGAAAGGCAGTTTGGGCTTTTTTTTTAAAAAAAATAAGGCCCAAACCGGGCCCAATCAATTAGCCAAAACCCCCCACAAGGCCCTAACCCAGTCCCAGGCCCAATTGGCAATTGCAAAATCGGAGAGGAGCTGAGGAGAGGAAGGAACAATCGCGACCTTGCCGACCTGTCTAGTGTCTACCCGATTGCGCCGCTGTCAGGAATGTTGTTTGCTACTCTCCGACAGTCGATTGACTTCTCGGTGAACGCCTGAACGCCGTTAGACTTACGGTAAGCTGGTTTCCTCTCGTAACTTCCGTTCGGTTTTATTTCTGTGTATCTGTTTTTTTTTTTTCTTTTCTTTTTCTTTTTTGTGAATTTGTCATTTATTATTGTCTAAGACTGAGAATATGAGTTGATGAGTAACTTATAAGTTTGATTTGTGATTGTGAATTGTGATTTGTGATTTGTGATTTGTGAAATGTGAAATGTGAATTGTGAATTGTGATTTGGGAATTTAGGGTTTTAAACAATTAGGGATAAGTGAAAATAATTAATGGTGATTGGTGAAGAAGGAAGATGTTTCATGTTTGCGAAAAATCCAAGTGTTCTAACATCCTAAAACCATTTGTTTGTCCACCGTCGTTGGCTATTACAATCGTTGATTGTCAACGGTCAATGGTCACGGGTCAACGGTCTCCGCCCGTGTTGAGTCCAATTCCTGGATTTGCCCAGAGTCCACTGCAGGTTGCTGTGGACGATACCCTTGTGAATTGGAAGGAAATTGAGGGGCTAATTCAAGATTTCTAGCTGCAAGGTTTGATGACTTGGTTAATAATTGATGGTTTTGAATTGGGTATTCTTTGATATGAATTAGGTTTTGGTTTGCTGAAATTGTGTTTGTAGTTTTGGGTTTCGAATTGATTGAAATTATGGTTAACCTTTCAGCTGTAGTCCTTCACTTTTTAGTAAAAACATAAACTGGTTCTATTCCCATTGAAATAAAAATTTATACTTTTTGTTAATCTGAATAATTTTACTCATCGGTTGTAGTTATGTGTTTTCCTGTAGTTGGTTTTAAGATCTCTTATTATTTGTGATTTGAAGTTGGTACTATGTGGAATGCAATAGATGCTAGAAATATTAAGAGTTTAATGCTTGAGACTTGTACGAGGGATAGGGAGTCATGCCCATTTTCATATAAGAGTCAACACTTTCAGCATTTAAAGACATCGTTAGTTTTGTTTTAGCTAGTTTTAATATCATATTTCATCTACAAGTGTTCATTTGCTAAATTTCCAGCAAGTCATGTGCGAAACTGGTGATCCAGCTGATAAAATTCTTAATGTAAATTTGCAAAATAAACTTGTAAAGCTGTTCCAAAAATCAATAAGCATGATAACATAAGTAACTTTTGGTTTCTGAAAATTTAATCTAAATCAAGTGGTGTATCCAACTTAAAGCGATTTTACTGTAATCACCAGTGATACAGTATTGGCTTTAAATTTTTTTATTTTTTGTGTTTGTATCTATATTGCAGCAGTTTTTACTGTATTTTCTTTTGCAAAGATTCGACTTTTCACTGTATTTGTTGTCTTCCTCTTATAGCTTATTATGGCTTGAATTTGTGAATTTGTTCTGCTTTTTTTATGTTGTGTGGGATTTCTTTTAACTTCTTTTTTGTTTTTCATTAGTTTCTTGTTTAAAACTGCCCCTTTTTTCTTGTTATTTTTTCATATGCAGTCTTAACTTTGCTTGTGTAATTACT